>JAUIRK010000960.1:0-275000 GCA_030549495.1 Nectonema munidae | reverse complement strand
GTTGCACCTTTTGTTCCATATTATTGTTAAATAACCTTCACTAGATCAGGATATCATAAATCCCGTGATACCAACAAGAGATTATATATAAACAATGAATAATGATCTAGTAGTATATTTATTTAGTAATTGGAGGGGGGCTTTTAAAAATAATTATCACAACTACGCTGGACTTTTAAAAAGTAATTCCTATTACATTGAATTTCTAATATACTACTTCTATTTATAAAAAAAACTATTTCAAATAAACTGGAAGGCAAACCAATATAAAAGATTGATACTTCATTTTAAGAAAGGGGGCTATGGCCCAATGCACCCCCTCCTCACTGAATACGCTACTACTTGCATGTATCAAACTTTTATAAAGAAAAGGGATTCATTTGCAATAAAACTTCTTGTGAACCCAGAGAAAAAGATGTCGTCACATTGGGTAATCGAATCAAGGACTTCATATGTATATAAACAGCGTGGCTCAGCAATTTAAGCCAGCTTCGGAACGGAGAAAGAACATATTTATAATTATAATGCTAATTTTGGTTGGATTCTTCAAGCAACTGACTGACCGGCTCATCTTCTAAAGTTACTTTCTCTATTTCCTTATTTATTTAATTTGGAGCATGGAATTCAAAAATATTATTTTTTAAATTTAGTCCATTTATTTTCTATTTTGTTTATTAGCTAACATTTTGTAATGAATAATGATAGTATAAAATAGTTATTATTTCTAGAATTCTCAATATCTCAAGATTTTTTGAATTTACTTGTAAAAAACTTGCAAGCTAATGAACAGATGAAAGAAAATATTATTCAATAATCAATCATATAACTGATAGTCAAGAGATCCTTAGATATGATAGAGTAGAAACTATATCTAAGTTAAAGGACTTGATTAAGATGTAACTCTCATATAACTTTGTCTACCATAAAGAATAACCTGTTATAAATGCATATATCGCATAAAGTAATGCAGAATTCGATTGCTAAAAACTAGGCAACCCCTCAATATGTAGACAGTATTATTTGAAAGAACAGAGGTTATTATCTAAACTTATTTATAATAAGGTATCATCTTAAAATGGTTAGATGTACAAACTTTTTACATCACATTATATAAGAGTATATTTAAATAATATTGCAAAAGTTTACCTTTGAGCTGTCTTTTATCCTAAAATATAAAAATTACTATAAATATATGATGATTGTAGTGAGTGAACGATGTTATATTCTGGCGTGTTTTAGATATAGTAAATATACAATAAAGTTGTGATAAATTAACCAATTTACTTGATTGAGTCAAGTATCTACCGGTTATCGACCACAGGCGACATATGTCGACTTTACAAAAATAAAATCGTCTGCATTTATTAATGCGTTTTAATACAAATCTTCTGCTTTACATTATGATATCGTCTGATTATTCTGGTTGTTAATGGGTTACGAAATAATTATCAGAAAAAACTCACCTCAAGTGGCAATCGAATGTGTTTATAAGTTTTTAAAGATAATTTAACATGTATAATAGATAGAAAACAGTTGTAAAACCAGTTAAATTCAAAAATTAATTTATTTGAAGAAAAATTAAATGATAAAAATTTTAAAAACAAATAAAAAATATAAAACTGGAAAAAATATGATTGTTTTATGTAGAAATCAGTTTCCATAAAATATTCTGAATTAATAATAAAATTAAGGATATCGTTATATTATTATCGGGGCAAACCCAGAATTAAAACATTACCAGTCACAATTGTTCACTTAAAATTATATTTAAGTGAGTTTAGGTATCTTTAAGGACTTTTTTTAACTATTAAAAATTATATTGATATATTTTATAAACAGGATCATGAAAAAATAGAAAGAAAAAGAAAAATAAAATAACGTATAGAGTTAATAATAACTCGCAAAATAAAATCTATATATTAGATATATCTATTCCTGTTTTTTTTAAAACTAATTAAAAAATCTCGATAAAAAAATAGATATTAAAAAAATAATTACCTCTAAATATCAACCTACTTCAATTTTAAATCAAAAATATTCGATGGTGCATTGTTATCAAAAAATGATTACGAGACTTTAATGGTAAAAGAAATTTTACAAAAAACTAAATGGCTGAAAACATTTTCGAAAATGATGCTATTTCAGCAAATTAATCATTTTAACGATTTTTCAAAATGTACCATAAATGAATTTGATACATACATAGTACATGAATAAAATGGAGAATGACAATAAAAATAAAATTTTTTATCTTGGAGAAAATCGAATTATAAGCCTGTTGTACTCCTTTTTGAATTATTTGAATCAGAAATATGAGTCAAATACTACAACTGATTACCACACAACTCATATAAAAAGGTAGAGATCATTCATAGAAAGGACAACTCGTTAAAAGTCCACTAGGTAAAATAACAAACTTTCAATACCAATCGGTATAGAGATTTTTAGCCAAATTACATACTGTTTGGTGTATCCTATTAAGTCGATATTTTTCCCAACCAGTAGCCAGTCTCGATTTATCTAAGAATTTTAAAAAAAAAAGATGTTCATTTTATTTTACTATTTATCAAAATTTAATAGGGCTAATGTTTAATTGTGTTTCTGTAATTTTAACGCTTGCGGAAGAGAATTTGATTTGTTTGCAACACTGGTGTCCAACTAGTCCTAAAAGAGTTAAAAGAAGCAAAAGATACAGAAATGAATTTGCATACAAGAATAGAGTGTTGTTATTATAACAACGGTGAAAACATTAGCTCTTTAAACCATTCATAGGTTTTTAGCTTATTTAATTATTTGATAATTTTGGGTTCTAATTTAATCAAAAAATCTATTTTCAAAATTCTACCCCTGGCTTTTCGATCATGGCCACCGACCCCCAACTTGGGGACAAGGTCTAGAAGAAGAAGAAGAAGAAGAAGAAGGGTGCACTTCGACTTATCTGACGAATTCTTTGGCAAAAATACACATTTTCCACTCATACTCCACATTGAAATATAGGCAGAAAATATGATATACTCAAAACCTATTTTAGACGTAACAAAGGGTGAAACCCTTTTTAAACATATAAAAACTATAATAAAGGGGCATAAATATAGATTAAACATAGCTTTGATCGTTTTCTTAAGAACTTTATGTACATTTTATATACGATTTTTACTATTCATTCAATAGAAAAGACGATTAAATTGCTGATATGCAAGCAAAAGAGATAGTTATCAAAATTTGTAATTCTTTTCTTTTGTTATGAAAATCGATTTATAAAGCTAGATAATATTATCTTGACATCTGTGAGATAGCTTTCATAGTATACACAAAGGAATAAGTTTAGTAAACGGGTATAGGGGGTGAAAATGAATTTAGAAGAGCTTGCATAAGAATATAAGAATAAAACTACTATATAAAATATATATTGAAAGATTTTAGAGGAGTTGATAAGTAATCCACGAGCCCCTCCCAAATAATATTTCTGTAATTAAAAATTATATCCCTCGAAATAAATAAATCAAAATTCAATATATGAAATCAGTTTTATACAAAAGTTGAAAAGTCTGTTTTTTCGTTTACATTTTCGCCAGTCTGTAGTAAACCTCAGGCACAATGTCTTTAACATCAGAGGTCAATACGAAGGTGATTGGAGGAGCGAGTAAAATATGTTAAAATAAAAATGATGAAAAATTGAACTTTCCCCCATTATATTAATTACTATAAAAAAAAGAACTATGCTAAAGTTTGTTGAGTTAGAAGAATTCTGAAAGTTTTAGGTTATTATATGGATGAATAAACTTGCGTGCCATGTTTATAACGGAATTTAGAGGATAGATGTTTTGCTTGGTTGAAGATCCCGAGATGATATTGTCTTTAATAATATATGGATAGATTTATAATCATTTTTTATCAGATGATAAAAAGTTTTAAATTCGTTTGAAGAGGCCTAAATTTCTAAAGATTTTAATTGGTATACATTCTTAATATCTTTAGAATATTATTTTCCACACTAAGCGTAAAAATTTTTTGAAAAAGATTCTCCCTTCCACAATCACCATTCCATAAGTTTCATCATTTTGAAAAGGAATAAATTTCATATCATTTTGTCTATTTTTTCAAAAAAGATACATCATGCTAAAATGAGAAAAAATTAGAATCACTTACTAATTCGATTAGTAAAGTTGTTCTTTGGATTAGTAGCTTCATTGCGGATACTAATTGTGCAATTTTTACAGAGAGTAAATAAAACACTAGACGGAGAATTCAATATTTTCTTTAAAGTTAGAAGATGTGAATTAACCCGTTATCGACCAGAATAATCAGACGATATCTAATGTAAAGCAGAAAGAAGATTTGTATTAACATTGATAAAAGCAGACGATTCATATTTTTGTAAAGTCGACATATGTCGACTGTGGTCGATAACCGGTTAATTACAAACACATTATGCACTCATTAAGATATAGAGAAGGCCTCATTTCAAGTATATAAAGATAGATTTAGATGCCGATAAATGTGAAGATAATTTTTAAATAATGAATTTTCATATTTTCAATTTTGTTTTTTAGAGATATTCTTACAACAAAACGTTAAAGAACTTTAATTTTAGAAAAAAAGTATTATGAAGATTGTTCATTTAATCAATTAGCGTGTTTCATAACTTTTCAAATGAATTTTTTCAATATATTTAGTTTCATTTTCAAAATATATTTCTAAAATCGTATTCTAGACGTAACTTATATACTCATATCATGTATATATAGGACAGAGTCATATTCCAAGCGTAGTTTTTCCTAATCTATCATATGCCCTAAAATTGTCTATATTTTTAACTTATATAACATATACTAAATATTATATATTAATAATCCTAATTTCGTTTTTTAGCATATCTCATTAATAAACATATCTTTTATTTAGGAACAAGCTACATTCCGATGTGCTGGTTTTTTATCCTGATTTTTCTCTTCTAAAGAATTGAAAGGTTTTTACGGTTAGGTAGTCTGGCCACCTGATTCTAACTTTGTTAGTAATCAAGCTATCACTAGATATTAAGATTGTTTCACGCTTTGGGAGCGTTCGCGTTAGGATAGTATCAATAACTTAGCTATATTCATATATTTGAAAACTATATTCTTGTAAAATAATATATATCAAGGTATAGGTATGCAGTAACGAGGGCCGGTATTAGGCTTTTAGTTGGATGGAAAGTCCAGGTAGATCCTGGATTCAGCCTTCAGTGTGTGAGACTACGATATTCTAAAGGATGGGTGAAAACGTCACAAACAATACTTAACTTAACTTGATTTCTAGTAATTTTACTGAACTCTCTATTGAGTTAAAAATAATAAAATTTAACTGAGATGTAATCATTTGTACGACAGTTAAGATTATTAGTAGTATTTCTAGTTTTTTTTATCTTTATAATTTATTTTGAAATAACTACTTTATTAATTTTAGCAAAAGTCAAATCCATATTTAATATTTGAGTTCAACTTTTAACCAATTTTTCTGGTAGGTTACATTTTCAAACTGTTAAACTTTACTAATTCATTAGTGGATTTTTAGACAAGAGCCTTTACTAATTTGTAAGTAATTTTTTTAATAATTATTTAGTTACACTTAAGAGTTGGGAAAACGTATTAATATTTTTAGTAGTTAAACTTTCAAATGATTTAATTTGAAGAATATAAAAACGACACCCTGTATATTGTTCAGTTGATATGATAAAAAAATAAACTTTTTGAATACGTTTTCTAATTCCAAATTTAATTAAAAAAATATTAAGTAATTGGAATATATGATTTGAAACTGTAATTTTGCAAGTTTTATGACTTTTTCTGACAAAAAATATGATGAATTTTGTGATTTGACTATGGTATATAATTGAAATATAAGTCGATTATAAGAAAGAGGTAAATTTGAACGAAAATATTCAGAAATTTGTTTAATTCGATTATTATAATTCGAGATCAAAAACATAGGTCTTCACAACCAAATTTTCAGCACAGGTTTGATCTTTTGTCAAGGTAATAATTTCATGTTAGATTTCAATAAAAAAACACAACTTGTTTTCAGAGATATATGGTAATATTTAATACCTAATATTTTTCGCAAGTATTGCAATTTATTCATACTAATTTGAAGTAGCAGCTAATACAAGAATTGTCTATATTCATAACAAACTGATATTATTACTTAAAAAAAAATACAAATTACGATTTTTAGCATTTTATGTAACGTCAAAAAAAAGTTTATCACAACGCCCATTTATTCATCACTTGAATACGGGCAACGAACAAATAAAAAAAAATTAGATTCGACCAATAGCTCATCTTTCAACAAATGTACATTACATGATTAGTCTTATTTCGATCAGATACCACCAAACCAAAACTTCTTAGTAAAGAAGTATTTCTATATATTAGAACTGCTACGTTGACAAAAAAAATTTAATCGTATAAGAACAGATGTTGATATTTGACGAATATTATTAAGTGGTATAGAAAAAGAATTACACTCCATTAGTTGTTTGGGAGTATTATCTTTTTTACTTATACGTATACAACTTCAAGCCAAGACACACGTAAAATTATTGAATATAAAAAATGAAATCAATAAGTATGTTTTGAGGCTTTGTGTCCACTGATTAAAATATTAAAAAGAGAAAATTAAAACGAATAAATTAACCAATTTTATCAAGTACGATTCATTTATCATCGTCGACATCCACATCTTCATCTCCTATGTCATAGAAAAGTGCATTATTATACAAAGGCTTTGTAAGTATTAAAGAAGATGGTGATAGTGTAAAATCGTTTCCAAGCTTACAAAGAAGCTTAACGGGATTAAAAATTGTTATGAATATGGATGTATACAATATATGAGATTAAGGCAAAGCAAAAAATTTACACTTAATCAAGTTTATTGTACTGAATTTAATATAAGAAACATACTAGAAAATGCAGAGGGATTATATTAAACTCAAGTTTTGATGAAACATAACAAACTAGTGTTGTACATGAGTAGAGGCAATCAAGATGGCTATTTGTGGGTTCTTCCCAATCATCTGCACCACTTAGAATTGCACTAATTTCATTTGCACCACTTGAACTTTTACCGATGTCATTTGCAAGACATGATGTATAGATTATTAATATATTTGCAGAGATATTTGCTTGGTATAAACTGACAGCGATTATGCTTATTCATTGTACGATAAAGAAAATTATTTCACTTATGTACAAGATTAGGACTCAGATTGCTAAAGGTAGAAAAAATTATCCTGCAAATGCACACAATTTAAATTAAAAAGTGACAGAATTATTTCAAAGCATATATTAATTTTGATGGTGGTTTCTTTAAATGTATCTTTTTTCAATACATATGTCATTGAGTTAATTTTCGAACTTTTATTTAAAAAATTCTTCAAAATATATTCAATCAAAATCAAATGGACTAAAAATGAAGAGAAAACAGTAAGCTTTATTCCTTGAATGATGCATTTTATAGTGAAAAATAAAGCACTTACAACTAGATATAGAACATGAGGTAATATCAGACCCAAACTTTATTTTAACCTTACATTTAGATGTGGAACCATGCATATCAAAGGAATATAGCTAAAATTGATCTCTATAAAGCAGTGCCTCTCAACCTTTTTACCATCACGCCCCCTATAAGAGCAAACCTATCTCTACAAATAAAATTCCCTTCTAAATTTTACAGAAAAATAAAAAATGTTTTTAATATATATTCTTTTTATTTAACAATGAATATAAATTAGTGAGATAGTGATATAACTTTTTAGTAATTATTAGTAATATATATTTGACATTGCTTCTTACGAACTAAGTCTTTTATGCGTGGTTGAATACCAGAGAGTGCACAACGTAAATCGCTTTCAACATTAAGCCTGTTTCTATACTTATTCTTGATATAGCAATAAGCATTGAAAAAGCAGCCTCACAAAGATGCGTGAATCCTAACATAGTTAGAATCCGACGAGCCTGATTTGAGACTAAAGGGTAAGACAGAAAGATATTTGACTCCGAATATGTTATTCAATACAGAAATAGATTAGCAGATTGTAAATAAATAATGACGAAGTGGTATTTATGCATTTGTTTCAATTCTTAATATTTGCTCACTTTTCAGATTTTTTTAATTTTATTAGAAGTTACTGACGCCCTCCTAAGGGGGCGCGTCCCTTAGGTTAGGAACCACTGCTATAAATGATAGATCAATGTTCATCGCTTTTTTCAAGTATGTCTTCATTTTTAATGAAATAAATGACAATTTATCATCGTAAAAATACAAGGATTGATAGAAGACGAAATATACAAATACAAGCCAACTAATTAATGAAATAAAAGTCATATTAATTTCCTAATTTTGAAAGAATTTTAATAAATTTAATAAAAGTGACATAGAAATTAGATTAAGATGCAAATAACAATATGAATGAATAAGAAACACTCCAAAATTTCAATAATTTGGCTCATAAACAACAAAGTTAGATACTTTAAACTATAAAAAGTGTTATGTTAGAACTAAAGTAGTGGCGAAGCCACGAGTTTGAAAGAGAAGTGGGGAAAAATTTTAGAGCAAATCCAAAAAAAATTTTAGCATTAGAAGTAACTTTTCTTCGGGGTCCAGAATTTTTTAGAGAGCCTGCTCACCCTCTTCTTCTGATTTATCAATAGAACTTATTAAATTTGATATGGGAGTTAAGTTAAAGCTAAACTGAACAACAGACTAACCAATTAATAACTAAATAACGGACACATACCGTATAGTTGGAATTCAATGTGTGCTTTCTGTATAAGTCAACTCTAGTTTTAAACAAGTAAGTTATGCTTTAATTCATCAAGAAATAAGGAAATTTTATCGAATTAAACGTTGTATAACTAGTTGACTTGAGACAAAAAAAGATGTATTCATTTACAAAATAAGAAAAATTATTTTATTTACAAAAGATACATACAAAAGTCCATATTTATAAGGTAAGGAGAGCGTTCATGTTTGGTCAATATTTGAAAGTGGCTATTTTGTGTTAGATGTATAAGTTAAGGGCAATTTTTGAAGATAAAATTAAGGTGCTCAAACTTCGTTCTTATACACAGATATACAAGGTAACTAACCAACTAACCATTACTATAAACATACTAGCACTATTAGATTACTTAAAAAACTAAGGCGGTTCTGATTGAATTGTACGAAACACTTTTCAAAGAAAGTACGAAGTGTCTTTTGGTGATGATTGATCCATTGATCGGATCTCTTTTTTTCTCTATCTGTATACATCCTTTCTTGAACAACAAGCTCCCGATATTAGTAGTATTAGTGCTTTCTTGTGAAAAAGGCTCGAGTGACCGAAATATTCTAGTGAATATGTTTTTATCCATTACTGTGTTGTCTATAAAACTATAGTGAATTTTTTATGAGAATATAATATAAGAATGATTTAATCGCTGAAAACTTTGAGAAATATTGTTATTTTATAGTGGCTCCAATAAAGCTCGACGAATAAGTTGATACATAAAAACTTTTTTCTTTAAATAAAAGTGTCCATTCTTATTATTTTTATTTATCATTAATTCTTTTAATGGTCACACCTGCCAAAAATTTTGTTTCTAAATACAATTAGAATCAATATCGGTAACGAAATTGGTTAGGGTAATTGTAAAAACGAGGATCGGTATCGGAATCAGTATCAGAATCGGTACATCACTAAGTAACATATATAATCATTATAAAACATACAATTGTGATAAGTAAATTTGTGTATAATAAAAATAAAATATTATCAAAAGCCATATGGCCGCTAGTATATACTATACACGCTGTTAAAAATATAAAGACAAATATATGTATGAATTGTTAGCATTGTATTATGTTATATGAATATAGTGGTGGATATGGAAACAAAAGTAAAGAGAAAGAATAGAAGGACAAAGCAAAGATAGTTTGAATGATTAAAGAAGAGTCTGAAGGGTTAAAGTATGCATGAAGTCTGGAAAAGAAGTGGGTAGAAGAGGATAAAAAACATTGACAACATAAAAACGGGAAAAAATCAGGAAGATGGCACGCATAAAAAAAGCATATACACATACACTTTTATAAAGTAATCAAGTAAAACACACATAATAATTTTTCACGTTACATTCAACTTCATAACTATTTAGAAAATTGTTTTTGAGTAAAATTTTCTGATTTCTCTGAACTTTTAATTCTATAGTGAGGGATCATAAATTTTTTTTGAAGATCTTAAAGAATATTTATATGATGCACAATATTTTGTAATGAGGAAAAAATTTCAGAAAGTAAATCAAAAACGTATTTATATAATACATCTTCCACTTTCAACAATTTGCCCTCCTGTATGATCGTTGTATCCTAGATTAAAAACAACTCCTTTTTTTATATAACATTGCATTTGATTTGGCAGAATTTATAATTAAAGTTATTTGTACACCATTTTTAATCACACTAGTTTCCTTAGAATTAGTAATACTTGAGATTGGTAGTAATAGTAGTGTGACATCATCTGCAAACAGTAAAAAGGTGAACAAACTGTTTGATTTATATATATCATTTATGTAAAAAGAAAACAACAAAGATCGAGCCTTGAGGTACTCCCGTGAAAATAGGTCTAAAGGAAGATGCTGTGTTATTAATGCTTACTGACGTCTAATAGTTTTGAGAAAACTCATTTTGATTTATTGGAAAAAACCAATTTAGTTAGAAGTGAATGATGCGAAATACTATCAAAGGTCATTTTAAAATCAAGAATTTGGGCTAGTACTTCATCAGAGTTTTCTAAATGTTACTAATTTTTTTCTACCAAAAATGAAAGAGAATACTCAATACAGCATTTTTTCGAAAAACAAATTGATAGCAGCGATCAATAAGTTGTTATTTAGAAATGAAAAAATTTGACTGTGTAATATTTTCATTATTTTATTAAGTATTTTAGATAATTTATAATTATTGGTCGGTAGTTTTTAACAGAAAGTCTATCATCTTTTTTGTAAATAGGGATAATTTTATTAAGTTTAGAAGAAGTATGAAAAATTCCAAATTCAATGTATGAATTAAAAGCATTAACTAAGAATTACAATGCATATTCTTTTACTAAATTTAGCTTGTGTAAGAAGATATTTTAGCCTTTATTTCGCTCATTGCAAATATAATGTCATTTTTGTTCATTTTTTTGAGGTCTTTTGTTGGAATTTCGTCTGCATCACCATTCTTACAAATATTTGCACTATCATTTTTACTCATTAAAAATTTCCAAAATTTTTTCTTTATTGGTTAAAATTCCATCTGTTGTTGATATACTAGTTAACTTTTTTAAAATTCACATTTTCCTTATATAGAAAGGAGTTTGATAGATATTATTAAAAATGAAACAGAAAAAGACTCAAATATGTGACCTATATACTGATTATCACTTATTTTAAAGTTAAAGACCTGCACGTTTATTAACCTGCAAGGAAGGTGAATGAATGTATGTATATCACTCTATATAACCCAATTACGACCGAATAAAGCAGACAAATTTAGTAATTCTTATTTAATTTCATTGAAAGTAAAAGTTTGCCTTTCGTTATAATGAAATTCCGTTAAAACAGAGTTTTGAAAAAAAATTAGTTTTGAAGGGACCAATAAAATCTTTTCGTTATAAACTGAATTCGTTATAACTGAGATTTGTTATAAGTTAAAACTATAAGAATTATGATTGAATTAATAATAAAATTAAAGTATAGCTTACACATCATTTTTGGATATATTGTACTGATAAAGTAAAATCTGCTTTTTCTGAATTTCAACGATGCGCCTCGCACCTAAATTTTTTTCTAAAATAATTTAAAAATTTAGATAATAGTATAGAGAATATTAATTAAAACAGGAAATAAATAATTAAGGAAAATTTATATTTTAATAATATTAATTGGAAGCATAAAGAGCAAATGTTACAGGATTATGATTAAAAACTGTATACAAGAGTGTGCATTTAAACAGACTGATATAGTTAACGAAACTTTGCAATTTACACCAATTTCTTCCTACAAAATGATAAGGGAGAATTCATGGAGAACATCCGAACAAAACTCATATTCTTCACGTTTCTTTCCTAATTATTTTTGGTTTAATAAATATAGATTTTTTGATGTTATTACTTATTGTAAAATTTGGTAAACAAATAAACTGTAAATCTTGTTAAGGTTTTTTTAACAGATAAAAAATATCGTAACTAGTTTCCGCAAAAGGCTGCCTTCTCCAGAGGAAAAAAAGAAATCATATACTTCATATCTAACATATCTGAAGAAGGCAACCCCTTGCTGAAACTAGTTCGGATACTTTTATCTATTAAAATTACCTTAATAAATTTTAAAATTTTAAACTCCCCCATCCTTCGCAAGGATGTCAAAAATTCGTCGAAATTGAAAAATTATTTTTAAAATTTTTTGTCTTTACTTCAATATTAGCGTGGATTCTTATTTTTCATGCTCCTATCCTCTCATACTGTTCCAAGTGATTTAAAAATACTCCCAAATAGTTTTTTTTCAGTTAATTAATATTTAGTGGTAGTTTAAGGTGTTTTGATATTTGAAAAATATCGTGGAAATGATGTATGCTATGAAATTTACCCGTTTCACTTAACCGGTATATCATTGCAATTAAATTAAAACATGATACTTTTGTTATTTACAATATGTACATTACAATGTTGGTATGCAATGCACACTACACATTATATTACATGACTTCAATTACACTAAATTTACACAAACAGCTCTCTCGATACAGCGTTATCATAAATATTTACAACAAACATTGAGTACATTTTACTATGTCATGGTTACCATTGTTTAGATATTGTGTGAAAAACACATTTTTCTTCAAGAGAAGACAGAAATTGTTCATTTCCACATTTTATACATACACCACACAGTTTTTTGTATATATTGTACGACGGCCTGACTATTTCCACGAGAGCTCAAACTGTGGTGTATCGTATTGGCCAGCCTGTGCTGGAGCAAAATGGAGTAAGATTGCCTTCTAAACAAGAAGTGTTGAGCTTATTTCTCCACTTGCACATGAACGAAGGGCATCCATTTCGATCAGCAGTACCAATTGTGATTTCTCAAGTGACTGATATTTGGAACAAAGCTGGCTTTCCGATGAGCTCATGAAGCAGAATGTTCTGTACAATCTCTGTATCAACGGACGTACAAAACCAGATACATGAAGGCAACCTGCATCATTGCAGCGACAGCTCAAAGTCTGGGCCATAATATCTCAATCCTTGCGCACATCGCAGTACAATCAAAAGATAACGAGAGCAGCATAGAGAAAAACGGATCACTGCTTTGAAAGCTCATAAATCTTCCTTTTGTTTTCACTGGGATGGTAAATTCATGGCTGGCCTGTCAGGTAATGATCATGTGGATCGATTACCAATACTGATTTTCAGCGACGGGTTAACCCAGCTGTTAAAGGTGAATAAAACAAGTGGAAGTGGAGAGGATCAAGCACGCGTCGTGGTAGAGACTCTGTAAGAGTGGTGCGTGGACGCGAATGTTGGTGGTCTCTGTTTTGATACTACTTCATCAAACACAGGTTTGCACTCAGGTGCATATGTCATGATCCAACATATATTTAAAAAGATTTGCAGCATTTTGCATGTCGACACCATATCTTGGAGCTGATAGCAGGAGCCGCATTCACGGCTTTTTTGGTGGATCAAGTACACTCGAAGTGCTACTGTTCAAACGGTTCAAGCAACAATGGGAGTTTATCAAACACGCGAGCTAATCAATGGGTCTTGATGATGAGTACATCGCCTCCAAAGTAAGTACAATCAAAGAGAAGATCATCACCTCTGCAAAAAAGTACTTGGAAGATCAACAGCCAAGAGGTGATTACAAAGAACTGTTGAAACTCTCAATAATATTCCTTGGTGGTACCCCATCTCGTGAAATCCGATTCATGGCTCCAGGTGCACCATGTTTGGTGGATGACAAAGACTATCTTTACCCTGAAGGCTTGGATGTTTAGAGGTCAGTTCAAGTTATCTGGATCTGAACAAAAAGGCCTAGGGGAATTTTGTATCTTCCCCGTCACGGTGTACCTGAAGGCTTGGTTCTCAGCTCTGATAGCAGCTTCTGCTCCACTGAACGATCTGAGCCTTTTGAAGGAACTGCACAACTACAAAAAGATCAATGTAATGTATCCAAAGCCACGACTGTCAAATTTGAATTAAACCTCTGGTGAGCAGTATTTTGTGGGTCAAGTGTTCTTCAATTCTGTTCCACTGAAAACAAAGCGTGTGATGGTCAAGTCCCTTCAGTCTAAAAGGAAAGTATGAACCTGTCGAGAGAATCAAGGTTCCTATTCGCTTGATACATGATATAAAGTTGGAAGACTTTGTAACGAAAAATACAAATATTTTCTTCGAGAAATTGGCTATCGATCCAGGTTCCTTGCAAAGTGACTCTCAGGCATAGCCTGAAAATTAGAGCTTCCGAAAAAAACTTGTGCAAACTATCTGGGTCACAAATGATTACTAGGAGCGAAGAGTGGCTCTCGTCCAGGAGTACAATCGCGAGGTCACCAACAATGATGATCAACTGCAGTTTATTCTTTGAGTCGTTTCTGAACATCGACGTCAATTTCTAGAAGGAAAAAAATCCCCTGTGTTGTACAAATGAAAATTGTGCATGAGCGTTTATTGAACGTCTATGACTATAAAAGACATATTTACTCTACTACTTTACTTCATATTTTTCCCATTTTTGTAAACAGATTAAGCCTAATGTAAACAAAGCAATCGGGACTTAAGTTTTACGTACAATATCTTGTTTTCTTGTTGTTGAGCTACCACTAAATATGTTTATATTTTAATAAAACTTTATCTGTGCAATCAGTATCTATATATGAACCAGTTTCAGAATTAGAAGCATAATTTTCGATGAAAATGAAAAAATCGTAAAATTAAGAACCACCCTATTCAATATGAAGAAGCGTAAAGAATAGCGAAAAAATGAGATTTTTTATCCCCAAGGTATTGAGAAATTTATTGAACGATGGGAGGTAGTTATCAACAACATCGGAAATTGTGTTGACTAATTTTTGTTCAATTAAACATTTTAAAAATCTTAAAAATTTAATCAAAATTATATCATAAAAAACACACGTTTATAAAATTTGCAACCTTGAGTGTTTAAACATGTTATAAAGACTTATGTTCAAATTAAACAAAAAAAAAGCAAAATTATATCGTAATAAAGACAAGTTTATAATTTATTCAAAGGAACTTTAGTTGTTTAAACATTATATTAAATTTATTCCCTTTTCACAATCATCCAACTAATATTCAACTTCTTAGAAAGGTCCTTTTATAAAAAGATGAATAATCTTATGATATCTATATTGTCTTGAAAATTTTGGGAAAAATAAAACAAAATATTTTATCTACATCAAACAGAGCCCGCGCTACTTATATATTTTTGGGGCAAGTGCCCCCCCCCCCCCCCCCAGTTTTATTTTTTGCTCCCCCCTGAAAATTTTCAACTTGCCCCAAGTGTCTTAACTTAACCCATTTACGACCAATGTTCCTATTTTGGAACATAAGTAATTTCATCTTCGTCTGCTTTTTTCAATGACTTTGAATATAAATCGTCTGCGTTTTTTTTAGATATCATCTGCTTTGCTTGGTCTAAAATGGGTTAAGAAAAAATAATAAAAACATATTGCTGTGCAAGTAACTTTGAGAACATTTATTCCATATATTGGGAACAAAACTGTTTGAAAATGATTAAATGCCTTTATGACAATTTGGTTTTGTAATTTATATAGTACTTTTAGCGCCCTCTTCTGATAAAATAATATATTTTTTCCATAATGTAAATTTTTATTGCCCCTTCACAGCCCCGCTAATCATTTTTTAGCGCGGGTACTGACATCAAAATAAATCATATTTGTATTCAAGATTTACATCAATATATACTTCACAAATTTTTGATAAGTTATGTTTACATTCTGTTACAATCCTACTTAAATATTTTCACAATTTTTTAGAATTTAAAAGCTATATATATGCTTAGAAATTATACCAATACTATTTCATTATATAGAATTGAGTTTTAAAAGACAATGATGATTTATACCTAAAATTATTATAAAAAAAAATTAATTTTATGATATTTAGTTCGCATCAATAGAGTAAACGCAATTTAAAGTAGTTCTAGTTATGGGCTATAATAAAAAAAGCATTGTTCAAAAACACTACTTCATAATTATTGTAACATTAAGTAGAATAATAAGCTCACGGTAAATGAAGAAAATTTAATATAAAAACATAGAATTGAGAAATGGTAATTTATTAAGAAGTAGATAACATTATTTGTCATCAAAAACAAAAGAAATAAACATTTTGTAAAAATTTATTCAAAAAATATAATTATAATTTTTAAATTAGATATAATTGATAGTGATAATTGCATTACACTAGAAATTAAACGTCTTGGTAGTTTATACATGAGACTAATGATTTATTTTTAGATGTTAAGCATGCTTAACTATATATCAAATGAATTATAATAGTTTTTTAAGGATTTTTTGACATCTGACTAGTGCAAAAATAACTTTTTATTTAATGTATATTTTTTTAAGTTTATTAGGCAAAGAAATATAATATATTATAAAAATTAGAATCTAACCAAACTTTTAAGAGATATATAAATTTATTCAGAAAAATTATATAAAAAAATACAAATCAAATTGCTGGTTTAGAAAAAAACTTACCTCTTTTATTAAAAGGTCTTAACCGCACAGCAACTTTTATTTTAGTTGCTTTATTATGCATTTCAAATAAATTTAAAACAAATTAATCATCGTCTGCACTTTTACTAGAACAGATAACGTTTATAAAAAAAATTATAAAAATTTAAAAATAATTTTAAAATTTATTTTTTTTATTTTGATTTAAAATATGAATAAGAGGTTTTAACAAACATTTTTTGTTATAATATATAATAAATTCTTAAATATTTCTACCAATTCTAAATATTTTATTTTTACCATTTCAAATTCTTTAAATAATTCCTTCTTCTTCTTAAATATTTTTAAAGTTTCTAACTCATCTATTTGTCAGGCTATATCAGAAATCCAATGAGAGTATTATCGTTATGTTCAAAATATATTAAGTATTGTCACTATATTAAAACAAGACTGCTTCATTGAACGATTTACTAATTTTTAAAGTTGATTCACTTATTCTAACGCCATAAAATATTAAAATAAGATAAATGTTTTTTGATGTAAGAATTAAACAAGAGCTTTCTAATTTTGGATGATAGATACAATTGTTATTTTACAACGCTTATTATAGATTCTGTTTAGTGACAGCATGGTCACAATGCTGATACCACAAAGATTATAATTTTAATTTATACCAAGATATAGAAACTTATTATCCATTTCAAGTTTGTTACAACCTTATAAAATTTCATAATTTAAAATAAGCGTTTTTGAATTCGCATTGTTTTATATTTATCTGTGTTCAGAATGAGATTGCTAGTTCAAAATTTGTTGATTTAGAAATTCATCTTCAGCATTTGATAGCATAACTTTGACAAAACTTTTAATTAGATATATGAGGTGATTTATATACATATTATATATGAATGGTCCTAGTTATTATGGAACTTCTGTCACTATTTTTTATTAGATGAAAATTGATTCAATTCCACATACTGATAATGATCGGTTAGGTAAGAAACATATAAAATGCAGCTCTAAATTCAAGTCGATATCATTTACAGTGAAAAATATTATGATTTATTGGATCAAAAGAGAAGATAAATCTAAAAAAAAATCTCAATTGATTTCTTCAAGCATTTCACACAAAGAGATAACAGCAGGTTGCGTTGATTTATCTTTTACAAGATGTTTTGAAAAAAAAACTTCTTAAAAAATCTGTCCTTTTGTCAAAAACTAGTTTTTCAAACAATTAACAAAAGATGATAAAATATAAACAGGCCTGATAATTGATAGAGATGAATTACTATTCTTTCTTAATAGAATTCATCCAAATTGTGGCATTTTTAAATATATTCCTCATTAGGGTGTACCTCTCAGCTTTAAAGTTGAAAGTAAGGAGTTCGATCCCCAATGCTCCCACTGTTAAAAATCAATTCACAAAAACTGTGACTAACCATCTTAAGCACAATGCGAGCATATAGCTATACGGCTGAAAGTACTTTGATATATGCCAACCAAACCACCTTAAAGGTTGAATGATATAAAAAATTTACCATTCAATAATTGAAAACGGAAATCAGTCATAACCAGATGAGTTGCAAAAAAAGTCAAAAGATTGGAGACAAATAAATTTTTATTTAACATAATATAAATAAGCCTGACATTTATTTTTTGTTTGGGCCTAAAAATATTTCATAGACACCATAAAAACAGTTTGATTTACGATATTAAATACTTTTATTAAATAATTTTTTAATTCTATTAGAATAAAATTAAAAGGGTTAAAAATCTTATTTTATGAAAATTATTTATATTCATTAAATTGTTATATATGAAAATACAAACATTTAAACATCTAAGTAAAACTTTCCTTGTAAACCATTCAAGAGGAACTTTCCCTTTTGGATATCCATCTTTGTTCAATTTAATTTAAGTCTATGAATTGTCATATTACACGCAAAACATTTTTTTTGCATTTTAATTATTTTATTGTTATTCATATTTGAACTTGTAAATAATTTTTTTCTTCTTCAAGAAAATTTCTGAAATCATCTTTGGAAGATGTAAAAATGATTTCAATTTTTGTTAGCGAAGCTTTTTCCAAGCTGTTTGAAGCCAGATATGACAAGATTTTGTGGTCAATCAATTTATCAATGTATAAATTTGTATCTTTTATTAAATGAGCAGACCTATAAAATAATAGTTGGATTATTTCCAAACATAATTCTCCAAATCTATATCATAGTACAAAAACTAGTGGAAAAAATATTTTCTCAAAAGTTTATGCCTAAAACTATCAAAAACTACAATGAGACATAGATTAGAGAATTTCCTAATATCTAGAAATATTCTCAATATTTTATGGATATGAAAATTTTTCCTTTTAATGAGCCACAGTCTACTTCTAGAGGTAATTGTTATTTACCTATATACAAGCCTAATAAAAGAGGAATGAGAAAATGTCAAAGGTGTCCCAGATTTATTTGTAAATTACATTCAAATATATTTTGTTCTAACTAAATTTTTTCTTTCGGTTTCAAAGTTTTGGAAAAAACCATGGATCATAAAACTTTCAAGCATCTGGTCCGAGAAGATGGGCCACCGTTTACTCAGAATGGCATATACTTTCCACAAGGCTGCCCAGAGGAACGGCGTTTGTAGACGCATCACTATCTATCTATATAGCTGACCTGGAGCTATCTATATAGCTATCTATAGTATAGCTGACCTGGAGCTGCTAGCCACTACCATGCTGCCCATTCTGATCAGATTCCTTTCAAAGGAGAGGAGACAAGATCTAGACAGGCTTAGAAAAGAAATCTCTTACATAGCATCGGGAGAAAATCTAGCAGATGGGCTTTTTAGGGAAAACAAAAAAGGAGAAATCAGACAATTCCAAGGGAATAAGTTATGGCCTCAGGACCACAAGCCTTAGAGCAGGATTTCTTAACCGGGGGCCACATGGACCCTAGGGGTCAATATAATAATCCAGGGGATCCACAGGCGATTTATTATAAATTAGGGGTCCACAATGATATTTTGGTGGTCCATGAAGAAAGCCATCCCATAACGGCTTTTATTATAAAAAGTTCGCAATGAACTTGACATCGTAAAAGGAGGTGCTTTATGACTAGCATCAACACAGAGATCTCATTAAATGTCTTTCTTTTTTTATTATAAAAATTGTTGCATTACATTTGCTTTCATTTAAAAATGAATTTTAAGTATATACTATTTTCTTTATCATAACCTCAAAAATTTTATTAGTGAAAAATATTAAAATAAATATTTTTTTGTCAAATTTTTATGAAGGGGTACACCAAGAAAAAAAAGTAAAAATGGGTCCATGAGTAAAAAAAGGTTGAGAAACACGGCCTTAGAGGTTTTAGAAAGAATCTTTGGCTTCTGGGAGGACAATTTTCACCAAATTCGGATAAGAGAACATACCTACTAGATAGGCGGTACCTCAAAGCAGTAGAGCAGCTTCATCAAAAGAGAGGCACCACGTAGAGGAGACTGCTCCCTCTATTAGCACCCCTTATTTGGACACTAACAAGCTAGTTAAGGAGACCAATAGGGTGGCTTACGGCCTATAGGCTGGCTATATAAGCAGCCCGCATCAGAATTTGATCACTCTTTAGTTTTTACTGCTTACTCTCGTCAACTCCCGCCCATCACCCACCCAAAAGAAAAGCCGAGGCAAAGGCCAAAGGATAGGCGGAGCCACAGACAAAGAAAAGTGGAAGTCATGTGGAAATAAATCATGAGATGAATCGGATCAGATTCGGTATCCGGAGAGCATGGTAATGGCTAGCAGCTCTAGGTCATCGATATTCCCTGCCATATCTTGCAACCCGATGGCTATAGACCTCGGATCCCAGACAATGCCTAGCCATGTGTGCGATGCGTGTACAAGAGCCGTTCCTCTGGGCAATGACCGTGCTATGATCCATGATTTCTTCCAATACTTTAAAACCCAAAGAGAAAAATCTTGGCCTATGGGTAATAATATGATCATAATTCCTCACTTAACGACGACTCCGAGTTACGACGGCATCTTAAAAATAGCCATAAATTAAAAAAAAATAATAAAAATAAAAGTAGTGAGTGAATGAGTGCGTGTTTGTGTGTGAGGTGGGATAGGAGATGCTGTCTACGCTGTAGACGCGCCAACATACGAACACACTCATATTTAACGAGTCACATCGCTGAGTTGTGATTGTGTTCGTATGTTCGTGAGTTTACAGCGTAGGCAGCATCTCCCATCCCACTTCACACCCACACGCACGCAATCACTCACTCACTACTCAGTCGGAAATCTACCACGCTGCTAACCGTTTACGCAAAAATTATCTTCAGTAACTATAAAAATACAACGTTATCCCTTAGTGATGTCTGGAAAACGCAAAACTACACATTCTCCTGCTGGATCTGCTCCAAAGAAGCAAAGGAAAGCAATCGGTCTAGATATGAAGATAATAAAGGAGTACGAAGGAGGTAAACGAGTTCAAGCTATGGCTTTTCACATTCAACTGTCTCTACCATCATTAAGGACAAAAACAAAATAAAAGAAATGGCTATATCATCGACAGGATACAACGCATTGTTAACTAGGCATCGAAAAGGATTGATTCATGAGATGGAGAAATTGCTTTGCATTTGGAATGATGATCATCTCGAAAAAAATATTCCAGTAAGTTTATTCACAATTCAAAGCAAGACACTGAGTATTTTCAACACCCTTAAGTCACGTGAGGGTGAAGTATGCACTGAAACTTTCACGGCAAGCAAAGGGTGGTTCCAACGATTTCGAGAACGCTTCAACTTGCATAATCGTGGTGTGTATGGCGAAGCTGCAAGTGTGGATAAAGATGCGCTACAACCATTTATTAAGGAACTAGACAAATTAATCGAAGAGGGATGGTATCGTCAAGAACAGAACTTCAATGTAGACGAGACTGGTCTTTTTTGGAAAAAAATGCCAAAAAGAACATACATACATAAAGAAGCCAAAACCATGCCTGGTTTTAAGTCGTTCAAAGACCGAGTGACATTGCTTTTAGGTGGCAATATTGCAGGCCACAAGGTTAAACCATGTCTCATTTATAGGTCTCAAAATCTACGTGCTTTAATTAAAGTATGTCAACAAGCACACATTGCCAGTTTATTACCAAGGCGTGTATGTCTCAACTTCTATTTGAAGACTGGTTTATCAATTGCTTCGTGCCTGAATCCAGACAATATTGCCTTGAAAAAAGACATCCCATTCAAGATCCTGCTCCAGGCCACCCCAAACATATTGGGGACCTACATCTAAATGTGAAAGTTGTCTTCCTTCCAAAAAACACCACTTCAATCCTTCAACCCATGGATCGGGGAGCAATTTCTACTTTTAAAGCACATTATCTGCGCATCACTTTTGCCAAGGCAGTAGTTGCAACAGAGAACGACGAGATGAACCTTCCGGAATTCTGGAGGGACTACAACATTTTGAAATGTATCAAGCATATTGATAAAGCTTGGAAGCAAGTGAAAGAAAAGTGTATGCAAGGTATATGGAAAAAATGCCTTAAAAGATTTGTGAATAATTTTAATGGGTTTGATTATGAAGAAAATTCGGAAGTGATAAATAAGGAAATTGTTGATCTTGCAGTTGGAAGTGAACTATGATGATGTACAAGAGTTAGTTGACTATGTTGAAGGGGAGTTAAGTAATGAAGATTTGTTAGAGTTAGAAGAACAGCGAAAACTAGAAGTAGAAAACGAAAAATATGAAGAGGTACAAAAGAAGTTTACTGCAAAAGGCTTAGCAAGTGCATTTGCAAAGATAAATGAAGCTATGTTGAAAATAGAAGCGATGGACCCCAATGTAGAACGCTTTACAAAAGTTGAGAGAAACATGAATGAAACACTCAGATGTTATCGTGAGATCTACGATCACAAAAAGAGACAGACGACACAGATGTCGATTATAAGTTTTTTTAGAAAATCTAAATCTCCAAGTGTTAGTTTTCCTTCACCCAGCTCGTCAGTCTCACACCCACAAACCTCAGACTCTTTCCTACTCGGGCTCTCACCTGAGCATGGTGTAAACCTCGAAGACTCTGGGCCCTTTAGTGAGCGTAATGAAGACCGACGACCCAGATGCAATTCCAGAAAGCGAGAAATTCGAAGGCTTTAATTCATCAATTGTTCATGATTTTTTCAGTGTTAAAATTTCAAAATAATAAAATTTCAAAACATAAAATACTGTAATCTCTTTATTTATGTACAGTATTTACACCTATTCTTAACAATAGTAAGTAAAGAAAGAGAAAAGGTAAAGAAGTACAGTACAGCATCAATGGCCTATACGTAAGCAATACAGTAGCCTACTGTACAAATACATGCCTAGAAAAATGTCTACTAAAGCGGGTTTCGTTTAACGACCAAATCACTTAACGACGGGGTTCATAGAACGTAACCCAGTTGTTAAATGAGGACCATTTGTAATTTAAAATTTTTAAACCAGCATCAAGTGTTAAACTTAGATATTTAAAACTAGTAGATTTTTGAATAAGCTCTTTACAAAATTCAATGTTTGATATTTTTATTTCTGTTAAAAATAACATAAACACACTTTACATTTAATTTCTATTTTATTTGAACAGTTAAGAAGTTTATCTAAAAATCTGTTAATTAAATCCTGACTTAAGATCATATTTTTACTATAAAAAGTAATAGGGCAGTTATCTGGGCACATAAAGAAATTAAAACTGACATACATGATTATACGAAGGGCAAATAAAGTATTTATTGTGAAAACAAAAGAATAATAATGTAACACATTGAAGTAAATTAATTTCTTAAATCTAAATTTATAAGCATTAGTTCTTACATTGTGAAATGAAGTTGCAAATACTTGATATCTCGAAAACTTACATTAAATTTGGGCATGTAATTGAAGTTAATTTAAAGGGATAATTTGACTGGTATAACAATTCATTCAATTTGTCGCTTTATATTCGATGTTTATAAACCTAATGCTCTCGCTTCAGGATTCGATTATATCTTTTTAGCTCTCATAAGATACTTTTTCAATTAAATCGAAAATCAACTTGTATAAATTATTCAGCGATTTTAAAGTATGCACATAAAAAGAAGAGAATATAGGAAACATTACAAAATTTTTATTTAAAATACAAGGAATGAATGTCAAGCGATGTGAAGATGAAATACATATGTCCATATTTTTAATATTAGACAAAAAATTTATATCCTATACAATTTGAGTATTGTAGTCTGTAGATCATTGGTCAATATAACTTCATTATTATATTATTAAAACGGTAAAAAAAAGGAATGAGAGATCTATAACAGGCAAAACTCATTCATTTTTATCTTCTTCAAATAGGTTTCAATTTTATTGTGATTCATGGATAGCTCTGGCCTCTTTGAAAGATCTTAAATATAAAAGAGTAAAAATGGATAATTTATATGGGAAATTAGGCGGCGAAATATAAATGATATAGAAATAATGCAAAAAAGTATAGAACAGAGTTGCCAATATTTTTAACGATAGGCACAAGAATCTTACATTTAAATAAACGTGATAAGAGTGACCATAAAATAATATATAAAATTCTATTAAAAAAGAAAGCAGACGCTAAGTCCTCAAAGGGTTATAGAGTATACACACAGTATTGTAGCCAGACATTTTTATTCGGAACGGACACTACTGCATGTTTGTTTACCTACAAACTCTGTCTAAAATTAAAGAAACAAATACTGCTTATAGCAACTCTCCTTTTTATGATCATAAGCTCATTTATGTACTTGTTTCTTTCTATTTCTGATTATATCGTGGTTTAAATGTCTTATTATTTTTTCTCATAGCTCACTCTTCAAATAATTTTTCTATTATATATTTACTATCTTGTTACAGGCCCACCTTAATAAAATTAAACGATTTGATCGCCACCGCCAATAATATCAATATTGCTTTATATTGTTAGAATAAGCATCTTGTCAATAAATTCATTATTTCATTTTTTGATTGCAGAGACCGGCCAAAGTGCCCTATAGCTGACTATGTGGCTGTATACATGCATGCTAGATGGTAAGAGTATATAGGATTTATTTTTGTATTCAAGAGTATATACTATGCCCTTTAAAAAACCTGCTTTACATTAGATATCGTTTGGTTATTCTGGGAAGGAAGACCAGTGGTTCCCATAGTGGATGGTAGCGCCTCAAGGTGGGCGTTTTGAAACTATTAGGGGAGCTGTGAAAAGTTACCAATAACAAGTATTAGTAGCTATTAAATTTTTTTCTTGATAGAAACAAAGAAATTATATGATAGTTATATTTTCGAAAATAATTAATATAAGTAGCTTTACATTTGGGCTATCAAAAAAGTTCAAATTCTGTTGCTGTTGTTGGCCCCTAGGTTGCACTATCTTGTTATTAGTGTAATTTATCAGTTAAAAAAACACAATTTTTATTTTAACTAAGAAAGCATATCCATGGCTGGAAAATACTAATATGAAAAAATATATAATTTTTGCCACACTTTAACAGCAGTAGCGATGAGTAAATGTATTTTCAGTTAGCTTACATAAAAACTACTGTTAGCTATTGCTGACTTTATGTGTAGGCTTCTACTTATGGATTTGTTATATAAATATATATAAGTATCAAATCCAAGCTTCAGCCAGATAGTTTCTACACTCAACAGGTATAGGTTAAATACCTAGCATGGATTGGACCATAAATGAATGTGCTTAAGTGTTGTATGGATGTGTAGGCAGTTGAAGAGGTAGTGTGTGTTGTGTATGGTCAAATTCTCTTTCCACTATCCAGAAGTCACTAAAATATTTTAATCTCTTCCACAGATTGTATGGTAGAAAATAGAGATAGTGCTGAAAATAAAATTTTAAGTAATGAAAGAAAGTGTATAAATAATGGTAGAGTATGATATCAGAATTGATTTCAGTAATATATAACCGAAAATTTAAATTTGTCAGTTAAAAACACCAAACTTAAGGGTCAAATGGAGGTGTATGCATTTTTTTATTGTGAAACAAAATATATTTTAAATATATAGGGCGTTTTCTTAAAATAATGTCGCCTATGGGGCGTTTCTGTAAAAAATGTCTTCTAAGGGGGCGTTGAGTAGGAAAAGTGTGGCAAGATACATAATTCAATATGTATACAGTAATAGCTTGCCTGGGTGCTCCAAACCATAAAACATTTATTACAGATAGTTAGAAACGATTTATTATTGGTCACATTCAGGAAGGGAATCCAGTCTAAAACTGCAGAAAATGGTAGAAATGAGGCTCTCCTAGTGACTGTAACAAGGGAGTATGTGCTGTTAAAAGGCTACTACAACCAAAATTACCATTATTTTTAAATAGAGAGAGAGAGATGGAGAGGTTCACCTCATTTATAATTTATATAAGTTGTGAAGACATAAAACACCTATTTTATAAAGGTCATGTTTCTCATATTGAAGCTCGTCATCTGCACTACTCTCAACGAAGGCTCGAAGTAGATCTATATTTTGTATAAAGGAAACAAAAATTTTGAGTCGGAAAAATTAGTAAACGTATCCGACTACAAATCGTGAAATGATGTGTGCTACTATTAGTGAACCGTCGGTAGGTTTTACCAAGAAGAGGTAATTGAAATACTTGCATCGATCTATGAGCAGAGATTTCAAGCTGGACGTTAACCAAAACTTTGTGGTATGAAGGATATGTATATAAAAAACTTTACTCAAGTTACAATTGGCGATGATTAATAATACACAGACAGATTGTACAAAATGATTATATTTTTTTTTTAATTTATGATAGTAAGTAATGGATGATTTAATCACTGAAAAACTTTAAAAAATCTTTGTAATGTTGTTTTTTTTATAAATGATCCTGCATTCCTAGAATAAACAATGAGAAGGATAGGAGTTTTATTTGAATTCGACTTCTACTACATCATCATCATCATCATCCATTTTGCCTTCTAGGCCTGGTTATTGTTCCCAAAGAGTCGGGGTCAACCAGTTTCCTGCAACAACTACGCCATTTCATTCTTTCTTTAGCATCACTTTGCACAAGCTTTCTTTTTTCCATATCGTGGTGAAAAAAAGAAGAGTGAAAAAATTCAACTTCTACTACAAAAGCAGAAAATATTGCCACGACTCTGACTCCACAGCCATGGATTTTATAACAGTAGTGAGATAACCTAGTATTTTCAATCAATCAAAAAGTATTGTTGTAGGGATGGGAGTGTATGGATGCATACACAATACTTTTGAAATTATTTTTCGTTAAAAAGTATAGAATACAATAAAATTATTCGTACGACATAAAATTCAAAGTATATAAATAAATAATTAAGATATTCATGCAATTCTTTTAAAACACATCTGAAATAATAATAAAATATTATAGCATACTAGATTTTATTTTTTCTTTTACAAAACTAAAATCTTTCAGATGGTAACTGGATAATTTTTTTGAAATTAAGAAAAACTAAAAATATTGCAAACGTTAAAATATGTTGTATATCGGAGCAGACATAGTTTTAAGAATACGATTATATTTTTCTCTAAAAAACTTGGAATAAAACTATTAAGGAATTAAGTATTTTGTAAACTAGGATGTTGCAATAAATGTTGTTGAGTTATTAGAAGAAGAAATTACGAAGGAATATATCAATTGAATTTTTACGTCGAGTTGCGAGCCAAGACAAAAAGTCAAAGGTTGAAATGCTGGCATCCTCATTAAATTCATTTAAAGAAAGGGTAGCCAGAGGCTTTTGCTGATCAGGATTTTGATTTGGAGTGGAAGAAGTCGTTTCGGAGTTGGTGTCTGCGTTTTCAAGTTTAATTGCTTTCTCCTGAGCTTCGATGTTGACAGCAAATTTCCTCAATGCTTTAAAGTTGACTTCTTCCTCACTCAACTTTCTAAAAGCATGTAAACACTATTTGGATACACGGGCATAAGTAAGACTGCCGTTTATCTTCATGTTACCACACAGCAGTAGCGAATTTAAGAGAGCTGACCGCATTTTTTTATTTATATAATTAAACTTTTTAATTCTTCATTCCATTCAAATTCAATGAGTTCTTCCTAAAAATTTTCTTTTACACCTTCCATACCACAAGTAAGAGATTTAAAACATACTCTTCTATTTTAAGTTGAAACAAATTCTTAATTCTCAACAATAAATGGGTCTTCCATCCGAGATTTATGATTATAAAAAATTTGGGTTTTGCTTAAAATTTTAACTACATTGAATTCATGTGTGAAAAGTAGGTTTTTAGAAAAAATATTTGGATATACCTGTCTATGCAATGGGTAACTATTTGCTAAAAAAAATTACGCACATGACTTCCATTTTCAGTGACAAGTGCTAGATTCCCATATGGTTGAGAAACACTGATAGCCGCTACTATTTAAAACTCTTTTCTTGGATAGTAAAAACGACTTAAATAATAATAATGATGATATAAATAAACCATTTATAAAAATTTTTTTAATATACGAGTTATAAAGGGACAAAAAACGAAAAATAAAATTCAGTATTAATGAAAATAAACGATATTCTTTATATAGGTATAACAAATAAAACGCTTAAAAACAACGATAGAAACTATCAAAACATATCTAAATACAATAATTATCTCTATACGCGTTGAAAACCAGAATTTTGAGGACTACTCATCTCCTTACCTTTTCAATGGAATTTTATATATTCAAAGCAGATGATTTTCATTTATTACTACATGGGTGTAACATTGGTCTCACTGGTTCCCAGAGATTTAACTTTCAATCTGCAACCAGTAAACTTTATTACCGGGTTAAAGAACAGAATAACTTTTGCGAAAATAAAAATCTCTGTGATTATAAACACTTTTTAATGCAAATCTTCTGCTTACAATAAATATCGTTAGATTATTCTGGTCATTAATCAACTCCTCACCCCAGCTGGCTGCGATTAATCATGGCCTTTAAAATGAAATGATGATGATGATTCTGGCCATTAATCGGTTAAATTATCAAATGTCGTCTTCTTTTGATGGCTAATGTAAAGAAGAATATTATTGATATTAAAAGGCATTAATAAACACGGACGATTATATTTGTGTAAAGTCGACAATAGTGTACTCTGAACGTTAGCGGGTTAGTGGTGTCTTAAAAGTTTCTCTACACATACTATAATGGTATTTACAAGAGATGGATCGTAACTAGGGCAGTTAAAAGTCAATAAAGTCAAAAAAACAATTTTTTTTCTATTTTTGACGTTTAAGAAATTGGCAAAAAATTCAAATAATGTGAGATTTATAGGTCAATAAAGTCAAAAAAAAAATTTTAGGCCAATAAAGTCACAAAATTAATTTTAAGTCACATTTTTTTTCTAAAACTCATATTTTGACTATTAATCATTAGAAATATTTAAAAAAAACAGTGTCAGCGATTTTATTGATAAATTATATTTACTTATTATTATTTATTTTTTAATTAAAATTAAAAAATTATTTTTAATATTTATTTTTTTAATAAATTTTTTCAACTTTATCAATCCAGCATAACTTATGTGCCGTCTTCATTTAATCTATTAGCAAGAACTTTTTTTTTCATTTTGAAAAATAGGTTTTTACGTTATTTTATTATTTCATTTTTTTCTAATTTTCTGCTTTATTTTAGATTATTAAATGCCTAAGGTTACAAGAAGTTCAAAATATTATTGCAATGTACTCAGATGAATTTGCTGTAGATCTTGATGGGATTTTTTTTGTAAACTGTGCAACGTAAAGGTTAAATTCGATAAACTTTTTTTTGTCGAGGGTCATTAAAGCTCAAAAAACATAAAAGTTTGAAAGATATGATGGCAAAAAACGAAAATATAAACACCTTTTTGCAATGTTCAAGTAAAAATTTTTCGAAAAAAATAGTCAGATCATTTCTAGAGGCTAATATACCTCTACATAAGCTTAATCCCCCAAGTATATATAGTTTGTTTTCTGAAATGGGTCATTCTTTGCCTTCTGTAAGTCAGAGTAGAAAAATGGTGAAAGAAATGTCAGTAGAAAAACTCATTAAAATAAAAGCGCATCTACTCGGCAAGAAACTTTTTCTTATACTGGACGAGACTGAAATATTTTCAAATATTATTTGTAATATTTTGTTAGATGTGGAGATTCCACAAAAAAACTGGTTGGTGAAGTGTGAGATTTTGGAAGATGATAATGCCAATAAGGTTTTACAGCTGGTAGATGATGTTTTAAAAGATTTTCAAGTTGAGAGAAAAAATTTTTTATTGTTCATTTCTGATGCAGCTAGCTACAACATATCAGCAACAAAAACATTAAAGCAATTATATGAAAATCTTTTTCATGTTACTTGTTTTGCTCATCTTATGCACAGCCATGAAAGTACGCGTTTTTATAAAGAAGTGGATGAATTGATAAGCGCAATGAAAATGCTCACAGCTAAAAATAAAAAAAGAAAAGCTTTGTTTAAAGAAATTGGCACTCCTCCTTGCCCTATTGTGACAGGTTGAACTTCATGGCTCAAAGCGGCTATTTACTATAGCGAAAATCTTCCTACAGTCAAGAAAATTGTTCAAAGCATTGAAGACACGAATAGCTTCATTTTGAACAGAACAAAAAAGGCTCTTGAAACGATGCAATAGTTGAGCAGCTCATGAATATCAAAGATTGCTATTCATGTATTTGTGAGATAATAGACGACAATTTGTCTACAAACTTTACTATAATAAAGAAGGCATTTGAGGTATATCAAGTCTTGAATTTTAAAAAAACGAATCAAAGAATACTTAGATAAAAGAATGAAAGACAACGTAATTACTAAAGTAATACAATTAAAGAATCCAAACATTTCCCCTTCAATGTATCTAGTTTTACAAAATTGTCAGTCTACTTGGGTAGCACTGGATCTCTTTACTGAAAAAATGTTGGCAAAAGATTGAAATTTCTTGCCATCAAATATTTTTTATTTTATTTTAACACATCATAATTTTTTTTCTCTATTACCTATGTTTTTTCAAGTTTAAATGTTCGTTCAAAATAAACATTATTTCTAAAAAGATATCTATTTTTTATAGCCAAAAAGTCAAAAAAATGAAGTTAAACCATCAACTTTTTTCAAAATTTTGAAAAAATGAGTTTAAGAAAGGTTTTTATCGAGAATTTGTTTAATTTTCAGGATTTGGAACTACAAAATTAAAAAAAATAGGTTAAGTCAAAATTTGTAGCAATAAAGTCAAAAACGTGAAAAATAAAGTCATATTTTTAGGTCAAAAAAATCGCCTTAAATTCATAACCTAGAGACCAGCGCATCCCTCTTATCCAGGCAAAATGGTCCTACTATATATAGACTAAAAATAGCATTACTTTGAAATGGCTTTTTTACGCAATGATTTGATTCTTTTTTTTCGAATTTTCAATTTTTTCTCTGAAGGTGAAGAAGAGCGCTTTTTATAGATGCCTAAAGAAATAGGACAAAATGTGAGTAAATAATCAATTTTGGATAAAACATACGAGGGACACAATAACAGATCCTTGTGGCTTGTACTGCTCATTGGAGAAAAAATATTTTAAAAAATTCAAAAGCACTTAATTTGATATACGTCAAATACGCAGAGCTGGAGCAAAGCTGATTGATTATATTGAGTGGAATCGAAGCGGGAGATACTAGAAATTTTAATGGCTTCTGCTCCTAATCATTTACTAATTAATATTTTGCATCTCTCATAGAGAAAATAGATATGTCACCTAAGTTGAAGTCTTACTTAGAGGCTATATCACATTATCCTGAAATAGTTCGAAATGTGGCACATGCAGTAACTGCATTCCCCTAAATCAAGTTAGTGATGGAAGATTGTTTTCAGATCTTCGTGTTATTCATTCTGACTTAAGAACTTCGATGAAAGAAGAATTGTTAGACGCAATTTTGTTCGTTAAGAAAATTCATTTTAATTGAATTTTTTGATCCTTCATTTTATATTCAGTGAAAATTATTATTTAATTTAACTTAATAATTTGTAAGATCTCCAAAGTCAACGCTGGAACCAACAGCGATGGAGCCGTAGCCTAGCATATTTCAAGCCTGCTTCCCAGCCCAGCATAGAACGGACAGCTTTTCCTTGGTAAGGCAGCTCAAAAGTCCTTGGTAAGGAGAAATAGGTTTTCGTCTATGCGGTGAGGCGCATACGTATTAGATACATTAGAAAGAGACGCGGCACATCTAAAGAAAGGGTATCCGGTAATTTCATCGCGGTAATTTCATCGTGATGCAATTCATCATTGGTATTTTCATCGTTTCATCGTATAGTGATTACATCGCGAGATTTATGGATTGACCATTTCTTCCTTGCGGTGTCACAAGATAATCCCACAATTTGCGTATACAATTATGCATACATTTTTATAAAATTACTAACTGTATACTACACATTTATTTGTATCTTCATACCTCAAAATGTCTTTAAGTGCAGGAAAAGCAGCTTTTATAGACTTGTCGTCATTGTCTCTAACTTCCTTTACTTCTTCTCAAATTCTGTGTATATATAAATAAATATCTTTTCGTAGGATATTTTTTTTATAATAAAACTAAAAAATAATTTAATTGTTCGTAATAAACTTAAAAAAATTATAAAGGGATATTTACAAAAAAACATTGAGCGTCAGCATAAAATTAGTATGACGATGATAATGCTTGACGATGAAAATACCGACGATGTATTGAATCACGATGAATTTACTATGCGATAAAATTAGCACGATGAAGTTACCACGATGAAATTACGGCGATGAACCCCAGAGAAAGGGGGCAAATAATATTATACATATCATTCCAAAAGATAAAATAAATTGAGTGTACGAGAGAGTTTGAGCTTCTACTTCACTATCCTAGCATTAACGCCTTCTTCATGACAATAATTTCATTTATAGATAAGTCATTTTATGAAACATTTTTATTCAACTTATGCACGAAATGAATACTTTGAGTGCAAATTTTTGAGTCAACTTATTCGGAGTCGATTGAGTCGCACGTTTTGAGGAGTCGGAGTCGTAATAATTATTCCAACACCGATTTTAAAAATAGTTATATTCAAATTGCTAGATTTTAAAATAAAGTTATAGACACGCTCTTTAGTGCCGAACGTTGTAAAAACGCAATATAAATGACCTTGATCATTTTGCGCTAACGTTGTGCTTTGCAACTCATAGAAGAAGTCTGAATAATTCAAAAAAAAATTCAAGAATGAACTTCTTTTTTTAGACGAAAGAAACAAAGCTCAGTTTATGAGTAGAAAGTTTTGGAAAAAATTTTTACCCCCAGCAAATACTTTTGATAAAGTATATTAGGATAAATTTAGTTTTTGAATACTATTGTTTTGGCTAATAAAAATCTTTTTGAAGACAAGGTAAGAAAGACACAAAATTACAAAAAAAATAAGAAGAAATTTTAATAAATTATTTTGAAGAAAATAAAACAAATATTTTGCGTTGCAACATAAAGCGAAAGCATTTAAGATTCGCAACATCTTTCCATGACATCACAACTTTTAACATTAATTATAGATTGATAGCTAGCTAGAGAGTTAGTAATGTATAACTAATATTTCTAAAGGATTTTACATAATTTGAATTTGGAGATTTATAATATTTTCTCTTTCTTATTGTTTAACCCTTAGAGAGACAGAATATTTAAGACGAGTTTTCTGCTTTCTTTTTTAATGCAATTTTATATTTTCATTTATAAGTACATGGGTGTCACACTGGTCCTCAAAGATATAAGAATTTGAATGAGCATAACAACATTTGAAGATTTACGTTTTGTTTATATAAAAATACAGTATACTAATACTTACACAAAATCAACATATGTCCAATAATTTGGTGAATACATGTACTCAACGTAGGGATTTTTTTTCTTAATCCTTTCTATATGAAAATTGATTCAAAAAGAAAAAAAGTAGAGGATTCTTTTATGAAAATTAGTCCTATGAGGACGACGACGAGTGTACACTGTACATAGAAACAAAAATCCTCTGCTACAAATATATAAAATTCCATTGAAAAAGAAAACAAAGAATTAATCATTGACAGTTTGGTCCTCAAAGTGTTAAATGTTTTTTTTATTCATTTCAGGGATGAGAAGAAACGGTTGTCATCCACATAACAATGAAGAGGAGACAGGGAAAGAAAATGCATACGATGCTTCTTTTTGCGGAGATAGATGTCGGTGGACTTTCGCTTCTTCACCTTTCTCTTCTTGTACTTTCGCTTGCATTTGGGGTCGTGGGAGTTATGAAGAGAAGCAAGAGACGCCTTTCTGATCTCTCTTTCCTCCTTCCAGTGAATTCCTTGAAGAGGAGACTTCTAGGAATCACAAAAGTTCAACTTTATAGTTAATAACCCATTTAGGAGCCAGAAAGGTAGACTACTTTAGTAATTAACTTTTACTTCCGTTGAAAGTAAAAGTTCGTGTGCGCTTCCTTTGGGGGCATTGGTCTTTGGGATTTGGATTGTTCAGACAAGTTTTGAATAACCAAATGTGTCGATTTTTTAATACAGTAGTTTATCTGTTGATTTATTTTTTTAAATGAGACTCCAAGCTATTAAAAAATTAGTTAGACCGCTACGTCAAAATTTTTTAGAAAGTTTGTGAACAACTCTTTAAGCTCAACAAGTGAACAAAATCATTCATATATGATAGATCATAATACTACTCATCAGATGTAATTAAGTCATCCCCCTTATTGCTATTTACTAGTTATTGAAACGGATGGTCACCGTCTATCTGTATAGCCAGTCTATTATATATGCTATGCTGTAACCAACTGAAGGTTTTATACCATGACTAAAAATGATCTCTTTTGTAAATCTTAAGGAGCTGAATTTTTGGTTGAACCGATTTTATATTTGGTGTTCAAAGGTTAAACATGTATTTATCTTCTAAAGACCATATGGAAAGGGTTGTATTAGAGGAGTCATTGGTAATACAGTCAAACTTCATTTATCCTACAACAGATTATTCAACAACCCCACTACCCGATGCAATATTGATTAGGAGCTAACAGATATTTCTCAGCCTCTCATCTCCCTAATTGTCAACAAGCCTGGTTCATATCAAATGAATTGGTTAGGTGGATTGATTATTCGGTATTAAAAATTTTGGAAGAAATATTCTACAAACTTTAAATTTATATAAATGAGCTATTCCAATCCGTAAGTTATAAGCTAAAAATTACATGAAAATGAAATTATTTGTACTAAGTTTTATTAACAAAAATTTTAAGCAAAGTGTAAAAACATTGCCAACTATTCAAATAAATCTTGATAAAAAAAAGAAAACATTAAATAAAAAGAATTCTAAGGATGATGCTTGATTTCTAGAATAAAAGACTTGATTGTTTAAATTAGCTCCGTCGCCAACTTCAAGACGGGGAGGAGGGAGGCAAAACTGATTTTAATGAGGCCGGGAATAAAAGAAAGTGTATACATTTATATATTTCAAAGGAGCTTCAGATGGGCAAAATAAGTCCCAGGGGCCTAGCTCCCTTGCTTGCCCCGGCCCTTATCGAAGGGCTTGTTTACAGTAATTAATAGGGATGAACATTTTGAGCTTTAAATTATAGAGTTCTTATATAGTTCTGTGCTATAAAAAATATTTGCATCGCTCAAAAATGAATGGGCTCATATATTCAAATGACTGGCTACATTACTGTATCTGATCACATATAGCTCAAATGTGCTTTACTATAACAAAGAAGTAGACGTTAATGAAAAAAAAATAGATTTTAAATAATCATTATAAGACTTAGCCTTAAAACAAGAAAAGTAATATCGAAAATCTACTCAGAAGACAAAAAGTGCACCGATTTTTTAAACTGAAATTTCTTTTCCAACGGTAATGATATTTGGAGGAATTTTTATGAAAAAATTTTTTAATGATAGTACAATTTGGAAAATGGTCTGAAATGTCGGAAATTATATTGTAAGAAGAAAAACAAAAATTTTCTTGACAAACTCTCTAACCTCGTATTCAAATAATAATTTGAAGATAAACATAGGAAAGAGTAAATATATCATTTTTAATACTAAAAAAATTACTAATAAAATTGACTTTAAAAATTCTCGTAACCATTTGGAAAGGGTTAAAATATGTTAACTACCAAATTAAGACTAATTTTATTTCATTATTTTTTTCAGTCAAAAATTCCATACTACAAGTTAAATTTGGAGCTCCAACAGTTCAACCTTTGATAACAAATTATAAATCAAACAAAATATATCTTTAAAATTCATTGAAAATTCCAAGTAATTAGTCAAATAAGCTACACTTCATTATCCTTTTTCGTTTATAAATGATATATTTGCTGGGTCAGGATTTTAAAACCCATTTTCTAAAGGATAACCCTGTTCATCATTATTATTGGCGAAATAATGAAAATCTTTCCTTCAAATTTTCATCCCATAAAAAGGTAAAGGTTTTTATCGAGAAGGCACAATTGCGCTGCTTGTATCGAACTATGAGGAAAGTAGGTTTGGTACGGGATCGCACCCAAGACCTTAAGTTATCGAAACCCAATATCTGACCAACCTTACTCACGCCCACTAAAATTCCTCCCATAAACAGAAACTTAACACTTATTTAGAATTTCGTCCCATAAACAGAAACTTAACAATTTTCTCTTCAAGGCAATTAGATCATGGAATAATATTTTCTTAAAATAAGATGTTTGTTAAACGTTACATACTTGAAATAAAGTTTGGTTAGATACCTTTTAAAGGAGTCTTAAAAAGACTCATATCAAATTTAGTTCGTAATACAAATGTATTTTTATGTATCTAATATATAGGTTATCTTTTTTTTATCTTTGTCGAAGCTGAACCATAATGTTAAATTGATATATAATACTTTATTCAATTGAACTTGGTAGATCTTTGACACTTCCATATTCTTTGTGATTCTAAATTTTACTTTAGTCAAAAGATTTAAGCCTTGAAGCTAGATCTTTATACACTCCACTTTATCAACAATGATGTCTCAAATACATTTCCCACAAAATAATGAATCAGATTTTGTATCCATTCAACTCTTCCACTTCCCCACCTTATCTATTCATTTTCGATCTCTATGCAATCATTTTGTTCATCGATTCTCACTTCTGATTCCTTCTAATAATATCAACAACAAAAATGATATAAGACATATGCTTTTTGGTTATCATAAAACAAGTACATTTTGATGAAAAACCTTTCATTTAGTAACCCCAATTAAACTTGTCTTAATGACCACCTATTTATAACGCGCAGCTTCAATTCTTCCCAAATAATCATGATTCAGGCTAATAGACTTTTGTTAAGCAATCACATGTTCACAAAGACTACTTTTGATGGTTCCCTTAATTAAATAGTGTCTTTTACTGTAGTCAAAAAAACAAATTCCCAATTAGATCATGAAAATTATCTAATGAAAAGGAATTATATTATATATTTCAAAGTATCTATCATAAATATAAGATAATATACCAAAGTTTTTTAATGTTCAACTCAGGGGCGCACATCCTCAAAATTATTAGGGGCAAATTTTTTTTTGCAATTTTCAAGCAAACCTTTAAAATAAAGTGTATACAGCGCATACGTAAATTTATAAGACTACTTTATATTTTTTTTTACAAAATTGGGGAAATTCAAATACTATACTTCCAGCGAAAATATTTTAATTAAATTTGCATATCGCATATACACTAGTTTAAAAAAATCGAAAATTGTTTGGAGGGGGGGGGGGTGCGAATGAGCAAAATAACTTTTAACATTTTGCAATGATTTGCCTTTTATAATAACTTTTAAGGAAAAAAAGTCAATCAGAAAAAGTTATAGAGCTTCAAAAATAACTAAAAAATTTTACAGCATAACTTAAGTTTTTTGAAAACTAATTTGACGTATCCCCACAGCAGCCCTTTTCAAACTTTTTTTACTTCGCCCGATAGCAAAAACCACGGTTTGCATCGCGACCCATAATACTTAGGTGAAATAAGACAAACTCTGTTCACTAGGTTCATTTATTCAGCATCGACTATTTATATGTCCTTTCTTTTTTGTCATGACCCATTTTATTTTTCACGCGACCCACTCAAGGGTCGGACCCACAGTTTGAAAAACGCTGCCCTACAGCATACTCTATGGGTGACATGGCAAGTTGGTTGAGATGATGGACTCAGAACGGAAGCCTCTGGATTCGATTCCTCATCGATACCAATTTTTTCATAGTTTGACATAAGCGGTACATCAGTGCCTTGTCAATGAAAACCCACCCGTGTACCTTTACCTAACCTTTTACTTAAAATTGAAAAATTTGCTACATAATTAACATAAAAGAGAAAGGAGACAAAATAAACTAATAACGAATTTCACTTTTTTAAAATGAAACTGTCTGTTCTCAGAATAATTTCAAAATAATAGTAGGCATAAAAAATGAGATAGTTTATTTGATATTTTCATGTTTTTATAAGCAGTAAAAGCCAACGTTGAAGTAGCTAACCCTTATAGGGTGATTTGGTAACGCTTGTATTTTTACATTTTGTAAGGAATCATAGTATACAAAAATGGTAGTTTAATCACTTTTCATAAAATTATTTAACTCTAAGAACACAAAATCATTAAAAAACTTTTTAATCTAACATAAATCATAGTATACGAGAACTAGAAAATCATTGCGTTTTTTTGACTATTTCTGTCTACAAATAAAATACTGACAGCTGTCATAAATAGATCAAGTACATTTTTCATTTTTTTCGATATTATATTTTTATTATAATAATCAACAAATTTTCTTAAATAAAATGATTTAATTAATTATGTACAGTGTTACTTACAAAATTTAACAATCGAACATTATAAAAAATATCATGAATTATTTATTTATTATATTATATAAAAAAAATATTATGTCAGAATAACGGATAAGAAAAACAAACGCATGGACAGCTGCATATAACTTTTTCATTTATTATTTTACCCCTTCTGTGGATTTTTTTGAAGGAAGCTATCATCAGAAATGTGCTTCAAAACGAGGGATACTCTTGTTAACAAAAGTCAAAATACTCGAGTAGTTTCCCTCTGTGCATAATGCTTTTGTTAAACCAATAATAGGAATCTACATGTACCTCTTCGACGTTGAGCCTGATGAAATTGCTAATTGCATCACTAGCGTGTCTTTCATCAATGTAGGTCAAGTGACACATCGGCAACAAGCGACAAATGTGCTCGAATTTTTCTTAACCCTATTAGTGCTTTGGGGCGATTTACTATAAAATTAATTGTACAAAATTGGCTGAATTATATCCCTTCAAATTTTGTGACTTTTCTTAAAATTGTTAGCCACATCTTTTAGTACCATTTTAATGGTAGTTGAATCACCCTCTCATATCAAAAACTGTCAATCAAAATCAAAAATTAACATTTTTCAACAAAATTTTGACATTATCTGTAGTTAACCTTATAACATATGGCCTATATTAGATACTCCCTTGAAAATTTAAAATTTTATACCGTTTTGAACGCATAACACTTTATATATTTAATTTTTTCAATATCCATGGCTACTTTTGAGAAAATGTCAATGAAAATTTTGATTGATGAGAAATATATCTAACAAAATATCCCTTCAAATTTTACATAAATTATATGTACTAAATCGGCCATGCTGGTTTCATTTCTTGACTCAATTTTTTCATTTAGGATTTGAAAATACGTATAAGTGTCAATTAATTATGCGGTTTACTTCTTAAAAATTGTTTCCTAAAATATTGATTCAAATTTTACATTAAATTTATGTTTTTATACCAAATCAATAATAATTTCTGAACTCAGATTTTGCATTTAGAGGTTTTAAAATATCTGGAAGTGTCAATCAAATGTGCAATTTACGCCTAATGTCTACAGAAATATTTTTGAAATTTAAATAAAATATCTGTTTTTATACCAAATCAAATGTGCTTATTTTATTTAATCTTGACTAAATGGAAGATCTACAATGTTCCAATGAACTAAAAAGTGGGGTAATGATCTAATATTGATTTAGATCCCGGATGTGCGCTCCTGGTTCAACTATGTGAAGTGGTTTAAGTAAAAAAACTTTCAACAAATACGCTATTTGTGGAAATGAAATATATTTAAGAGGTAAGCAAGGGAAATATACTTTTTACTCTTTTATTAAAGGTAAAAATAATTAAATGTGGAAAATTTTAAATGGTATCTAGAATAGAATACATTTATTAATGACTGAAACCTTTTTGGGGTATGAGTCACGTAATACACAAAAATATAAACTTGGTAAGAGTAATGCTTATCCTGGTCATCTAGCATCCGATCCAAACTCTTCTTAAAAGCATATACTGTTTCAGCTTCAATCAAAGCACTTGGCAAAGAATTACATCGGTTCACTATACGAGTTGAGAAGAATAGTTCCTTCTGCATCTTTACAAACCTTCTTTTCTCTTTTACACTGTGGCCATGGAGGTTGGGCCTCTCGTCTAGGACAAATTTTCGTCTGAGGTCATGCCCCTTCAAAATTCTATTTAGAATGAGCTCATTCCTTTATTCTCTTTTCACAATGGTCAACATTTTCAACCTTCTTAGTCGAACTTCATATCGGAGATCTCGAATTCCTTCTAATTGGTTTGCAGGTTCAATATTTTGGCAATTTTTCTCGATAGAAAAAATAATATATCGAGATTTCTCGAGAATTCTCGAACTTTTTTGAAGTTTAACAAATCTAAAACCCATCTAGAAAAATACAACTTTCAATAATTTAAACTTATTAAAAATTATCAAAAATTTTAGAAAAATGTATTTATTTTGAAAGTTTAAAAAAATTTCTTAAAAAAATCAAGCTATTGATACTTTTGTCACTAAGCTTAGTGACAAAAATCCCAGCAGAAGAAAATATTCTTTCAGGCTCCGTTGATGTTGGTGGAATACATTTTAAATTATTAAATAAGTTTTCGAGTTGAATTGACATTTTTCCTGTTGCTTCAAACGCTTCTACATCTAACAAATTGATCAAAAGTTCACGAACTTGATGTGGGTCTAAAAGTGTAAAACTTTTGATTGATCTTGAATAATAATTTTTGCCAGAATTTAAATATTCTAAAAGACTAATAAGTTCTACGTTTCTTCTGACACTTATTCTGGAAATAAAAGAATCTTTAACTTTTGAAGACAAAGCAGTACTAAGAGAATCTAGCTCCTCAAAGATGAACTCAAACGCAGCTTCATCTGTCAAAAGATTTGAATCCCTACTACAGATTCTTTCAGAAGCAATTTTGATCGGCTTCATAGTATTCATAAGATCACATAAGAACTTGGTTTCAGATTCGGAAACTGAAATGTTTTCTTTTGTCAATTAAGCTTTTTGCAACACAAGATTTTATTTCAAGAAATCGTTCTATCATTAAAACTATACTGTTCCATCTTGTTTTCGAGTCTAAAACCAAATTTTTTTCTCTATTGAATTTAAATATAGTTACTTTTAAAAATTGAAAGATAAACCTAGTCTTTAATAATTAATTTTTATCAAATTATGCACATACGAAACTAAAAGTAAGGGGAGCCAACGATATATTTAAAAAGAATAAATATTTTTTCATTTGAACATTTTTCGATTCTTTGATTTTTCGACAAATATAATATTTAAAATCGTGAAAATTGCAAAGTATAGGTAATAACTTTTGTAACATTGTGTGAGGTAGCAAAATATGAACAGAAAGTTTGATATTTTTTGATTTTTTAAAGAATATTTTTCGATTCTTTGATTACAGAATTTTATTTTGATTATTTGACAAATATATTTAAAATCGTGCAAATTGCAAAGTATAGGTTATAACTTTTGTAACATCGTATAAGGTAGCAAAATATGAACAGAAAGTTTTTTTTTTGATTTTTTAAAGAATATTTTTCGATTCTTTGATTACAGAATTTTATTTTTAATATTTGATAAAATATATTATTTAATATCGTGAAAAAATTAATAACTTATCTAACATCCTCTCCCCGAATGAGGTATATCAAATCTTACATCTACAAAAATTAACACCTTATCATTAAAAATGTAACCTTAGGCTTTAAGCTTTAACCTTTAACTCTTATTTTTAAAATAAAAATATCAGACTTTTTCAAAATTATTAATTGTAAAAATATTTTATCTAAAACAAAACTAAATATTTATAATGCGAGAATTCTCGAGAAAAATATAAATCTCGTTCTCGAGATTTTTCATCTAGATCAAAAAATTTCTCGAGGGTTGAACTCTATTTGCAATATAATTCCATAGTCTTTCATATGATTCACACCTCAATGTTGTTCCATTCAAACTATATGCAAAATTTATTCGTCTTTTAACTAAGCTCATTACTCCACATTTGTCTGGATTTATGGGCATTAGGTTATTCTGCGATCATGACTAAGTTGTAGATGATCAGTTGTTGCAGTAAATAAGAATGTGTCGAAAAGAGATAAATTAAAATTATTCAGCTACAACATTTGAGGTCGAGTGGGAAACCATTGTCCGATAAAATAAAAATGATCTGTTTTGAGTAATTAGTTGAAAAAATAAGCCAAAAATAGAGACCCAAAAGGGTATGACTATCTTTAAAAACAAATATATCTTTGTTATTTACACTTATTACATAAAAGGAAACACTATCAAAGGCACTCATCTGAAAATACAGCAGTAATAATTAAAAAAACAAATTTGCATTTCTCCATTTTGGTTTTAGAAAAAGTTCTATCATTGATATGCGCTGTTTAACATATAACTAAATTATCTCTTCACAATTAAGTAGTAGCTTTGAAACCAAGGTTAACAATTTTTAGATAATGATTAGAAAAGGATATAGGATTGAAATTAATAGCAAATTTTTCTATTTTTTTTTTAAATATTTCAGACAAAAAAATAGACTCTCACTTTTAGATATTTCTAGTAATAAAAATTTTTTATAAACTAAAATTTTAATTACTTTTTGCAAAAAAATGGTCTTTTTCCTTGGTCTTAGAGTAGGCATTCAAATTCAAATAAATTCATAGCAAAAACTAGAATCAAATAAGGTTAAAAATAAAAAAAATAAAAAATAGAATAGTAATTATTTTATTTATCAAAGAATTTCTGATAATGACTATCTTTAACATCTATCCAGCCATATAGGGGTCTGAGTAAGCTTGGTTAGATGTTGGATTCAGCCTTCCTTAAACCTTCCTCAAAGTTCGATACAAGCAGCGCAATTGTACCTTTTCGATGAAAACATCTCACAATACCTTTACCTTTGCCTTTATCATGGAAGAATATTTTTCCCTTTGAAGCGATACAAAATATTTTTAGTAAGTTTTTAATAATTTTCAAATTAATAAATATGTATTTCAAATTTTTTCAGTGTAATTATAGGATCTATCAGAATTCAATTTCCACTCCTTTTGAATTGTTTGGTATATTTATTTTTTAAAAGGATGGACAATCAAAATTGTAACACACGTCAAAATATTTTTTTTGTGTATTATATAACTCTTTTGTTTGAAAAAAACATCTCTTGCCAGACAAATTTAGCAAGATAATAAAGAGTAATGAGTGTATGCGGATAAAATTAAAATTAAACTTACTATAAAGTATCAGCGAAAATTATCTTTGATTCGTGAGTCAAATTGTTTCAATCAAATTAAAGTTATTCATATCAAATAAACAATTAAATAATGGTAAATTAAAATATTTTTATTGGCCCATGTACGTACGTTTAACTAACATGTAGAAATGAACTCGTAATTAGTAATTCTTTAAATATCTATATAATATTAAGCAAGTGTGTGTCAGTGTGTCTGTCGCTGGAAGCATTCTGATTGGGGTGTGATAAGTTCTGATGAATTAATAATTTTTAATTTGTATCTTTTCTGTGTATTTTTCCGCTCTATGATGAATTCGCATCTGATTGGTTAATTTTATGTTAATGTATAATGGTGTGATGATCAGTTATTGATTTTTAGCATATATTTTTTTTAATATGCAGTGATTGAATTTTGAATTAGAAAGTGATATTAATTTAAAAATATAAACATTTTCGAGTAATGATTTGAGTTCTAAATATTTCTCATAAGTGACGGATAAGTAACATCTTTACCAATTTCAGATGGAAGAAACACTTTTATTTTAGGATTTATTAGTTTTTATCTTTTAACTTGAATATCACATTCTTTCTTTTTATTTCATCTTTTTTGATGCAACAGAAATAAAGAAACTCATTTCATTGAGGTTTTGTAGCGTGAATTAACTTACACAGAATGACAAGTTTTTTGATTTTTGTTTCTATAGCTTTTTCTCAATTCTTAAAAAAAAAACATTAGATGTATTAAAATTCGAGGGATCCTCTTTTTTGTTGAGACTTTACTAATTAGAGCATCTATGATCATGAACCCATTTATGTGATATAGAATTGTCGAAGCATAAAAAATTATTGATAAAATAACACTGTTGATCAAACTAAATAAGCATTCAAGTCATTTTTACTTGAATTTGCCCTCAGATAACATAGCCCAATGTAGGCATATAGTTCACTTTGGGCTGGAGTTTTAACACATGAAATTCTTTATGTGTTTCAGATTTTGTGTAGATCACACCATTTTTTTTGGTGTGACAAAAACCTAATTGGTTTTCTTCACCTTCTTTTTATATTTCAGATTATTTTTATAATTCTTTTCTCTAAATAAAAAAAAATGTATTATGTAATGTGTAGAGCATGCATGGGCAACCTTTGTTCACTTGTGGGCCAGATTATGCTTTCCAAGACTGGCTGCGGGCCAGGAGCCTTAATTATAGATTTACAAAGTATGTATGCATACATAGTTATACTTATTATATACTATACATATAAACATTTATTAAACTACTGATTTTTATCAATATGATTTTATATATTGATCGTTTACATTTAATAGAAAGGTTAAGGAAGAAAAATAGTAAAAGTTGAAAATATTTATTTAAATATTTTTTTGAAACACATAGTTTAGTAGAATTATTATTACATATGAGAAAAATTATTTACTGAAACACTTTTTTTTATTAATCTTGTAACAAACCTCATTCTAATGCGAAATTTGGAATTGGTGTTTATTTACCAGTGTCTCAATGTTTGGTGAAATGCTGGAGCAGCTACTCTTAGGTTATTTTCAAGGTGATTGTCCGTCAGCCTTGATCTTATTTTTGATTTTATATATTTCATTTTCGTAAACAGCTGCTCACATATATAAGAACTCGCGAATAGTGACATTTTTTTCTTGCAAAATCTGTGATCCTGTGGAAAGCTTCTTTAGGTAGATTTTTTTTGAAACTCCAGTAATGAATAATCTCTAATTTTTCGTCTCAAATCTTCATTTCCTTTAAGTTCAATCAATTCCACCTGCATTTCCTCTGGAGCTTCCTCAATATTCATATCAAATGGTGAAAAGAAAACACGGAGATTTGTTTCTTTTGAACTGAAATCTTCTTTAACTGATTATCTTTTTAATCTTCTTTCTTAACTTATGAATTCTTTGTGAATTGATATAAGCTCATCAGCATAGGAAGTGCAGTATGCTTTGCACAAATGTAAGGAAATGGAAAGTATTACCATTTATCAGCTGTTTTTCCCACAATTGAATTTTGTTTTGAAATGTTCGGATATGAGTGCACAACTGATGAACAAATTGTCCCTTTCCTTGCAATTTTGAATTTAAGCCATTCAGATATGAAGTAAAGTCAACAAGAAAAGCAATAAAAATAATATTTTTTATTAATTTAAATCCACTTTTATTATACTGGAACCGACTCAAAAGTCTCCGCGGGCCGGATGAAAAGCCTTCGTAGGCCGGATTTGGCCCGCGGGCCGTAGATTGTCCATGCATGGTGTAGAGAAACACAAGCAATGCAAATCAATGTCTTCTGGTAATTTTTACTTCGAACCTTCAATATAGTTTGTGAAATCAACTGGTTCAATTACACTGGTCAACACAATATTTTTGGCAGGCAAAGTGAGACTGGTTTCTGGGGTTTTCAAGGGCGCTGAATCCGAATCTGACATTTGTTTTTTCAAGTTGGCTCTAGTTTTGGAGATATCACAGGGGGGTCGTTCGTCTGAAATCACCCATTCGCGACCATAACTAAACGTACAAAAAACGGCTAAATAGTGCAAAAATGTCAGATATTGATTTTTATGATAATCTAAAACCACAAAGACAGTGTAAAATCTCAATCTAACAAGTTAAGTTAGATATAACATCATTTCATTTATCCTATAATAACTGAACACTTTTCATAGATTTCGAGAATATACAAAAAATTTGCTAAAAATTTACTGAATTTTAATGCAAAGCATTTATTATACACTAGATTCTTAGTTACAATGAACACACAAAACAATATTTTATTCACAAAAGTGAAATTGACGTTTATACGATTTTCGCTTGTGAGCAACTTTCGGACAGTCTCTCAAAAGGTTCCAGCAGTAGTCTGCCATCATGTGCTCATCCCATTTGCCTTGATACCTCTCTTCCATTGTTTTGATGTCTTGATGGAATCTCTCTCCTTGCTCCTCACTGTAATCACCAAGATTACCAGGAAATCTGTCGAGGTGGCTAAACAAGAAATGAACTTTAATGCTCACATTTGCCCCTAGTTTTTCGTATGCAGTAAGCATCTTACGGACCAATTGCTTGTAATTATCAGCTTTGTGATTTCCCAAAAAGTTTGTCACTACATCTGTGAAGGACACCCAAGCATTTAACTCAACCCTGTTCATATGATTAGTGAAGTCAGAATCCCTCATGAGCGTTCGAATCTGAGGTCCATCGAAGATGCCACCTTTAGCTTTTTCGATGGAAAGACCTGGAAATTGCCTGCATATGTACTTGAAGCAATCCCCATCTTTGTTCAACGCCTTAACAAACTGCTTCATGAGCCCTAGTTTTATGTGCAATGGAGGGAAGATGATTCTATCCCTGGGTACCAAAGGCTCATTGATGACGTTGGCTGTGCCGACTTCGAGACTTTCTCGTTCTGGCCAGTTCTCCCTTCTCCAGTGCTGGTTTCTTGCTCTGCTATCCCACAAACAAAGAAAGCAGGGATACTTTGTGTACCCACTTTGCTGACCAAGCAGAAAATTCACCATTTTCAAGTCCACACAAATCAGCCATTTATGAGTGTTGTAATTTAGTTTTTCAAGAACAAATTGGATACCATCATACTCTTCTTTCATCTTGGTAGAATGGCCAATTGGTACAGGAGCAAACTTATTGCCATTATGCAAAAGTACAACTTTTAGACTTGATTTCGAGCTATCTATAAAGAGACGCCAATCTGCTGGGTCATATGACGAGATCCCCATGCAGTTAAGAAGTGCAGAAACGTCATTACAAAAGACCAGGTCATCTTCTTTAGAAAAGAAACGAAGCAAGCTGCCTTCCCTTGTCCTATAGTATGTTACTTTTGTGCCAGAATCAAGAATGTTTTTCTCTTGGAGTCGTGATGCAAGAACTTCAGACTGCTCCTTCGACAAACAAAGGTCTCGCACTAGGTCATTAAGTTCAGATTGATTGAAAAGCTGAGGGCCATTTGAGGGTTCTTCATAGTCACTACAGCTATCACCACTTGATATTGAAAGATCAGCTGGAATCTCTTCGGTTTCATCGATTTCAGGCAGACTGGTGAAAACAGGCACAGGTAGATCCTCAGAGTGCGCAACAGGACGGATAGCAGAATCCAGGCTCGGATACTGCCAATTTGCTTTCTTGTGCTTGTTAAACCCCGTCATATCATTGATACAGAAGTAGCAGTCATCAAAATGATTCTTGGGCTCTCTCCACACCATTGGTACAGCAAACTTCAACTTCAGCTTACCATTGGTCCAACCGCGGAGACTTTCTACACAGGTTTTGCACACCATATGTGGGGCCCAAGACTTATCTTGGTCACCTAGTTTCATATCGAAGTATGCTTTGTACGCCCTCTTGACAAAGTCTGTAATATTCCTCTTTTGTTGTGCCATCATATACTGTCCACAGATGTAACAAAAGACATCGGTTCATATCTACAACGTCTTTTAGAAGAACTCATTTTCTCTCTGGAACTCATTTTCAACTCTGGAATAAAAAAGGAAAAGAATTAAAAAGAAAATTCTTAAATACTGTTTTAAAAACACTACATACATAATAATTATTATGTATTTTCTGATATTATTATTTACTGCTTCTATATTGAAGTATTTCAGGGAGAATTTTAGCAGTTTAGGCTTATTTGAGGCTATCAGTATCTTCTAAACTAGAGCCAATCAGACAAAACCAATGTTATATTCGTAATCAGCGACCTTCAAAACCCCAGAAAACACTCCTAGATGGTCTGCCAAAGAAAAAAAATAAAAATTTGTTGACCAGTGTTATTTATCATTAAATATAATATAAAAGGTTTCAAGAAAAATAGAAACATATACATTTAGATCTTGTTGATCTTTTGGTAAACTTGATTCCAGGTTGTCTCGATTAGAGATTTGATCCCATCCTTATTTATGACATCGACAGAATTATTTTTATATAAAGAGAGAATACTATTTTATAAATAACCATTTTAACAACATTATAATGTAGTATTTATTACTTATATATAGATTGACAAAAATACGATCATGATCAAATAGTAAAAGGTTGATTTGGTTAATGGGACAAAAATTGGACTTGGATTAAGAATAACATAATTATTTACAGATTAAAATTGAGCATGTTCGATTTGCTGTGTATGAATGAGTTTATTTAAAAATATTTGAAAAATATATTTGGTGTTAAGTCACCTGGGAAACCTATATTACTAACGGGTAAAATATTTTAGGTATCACCAAAAATTAGTTTATTTTATAAATTATGACAAGCCAAAAAATGTGTAATTATAATATAATTTGAAGTTTATAAATGTGTAATTGATTGACAGGTTTGATTGATTTTTATAGAAATAAATGAAACCATCAATTTCTCAATCAATTATTTAGTGGGTTAACGCAGTAATTTTATAAAAATTTTAATATTTTAAGAAAAAAGTAGGAAGGTCAAAAAAGTCTCCTCCCCGTCATAGAGTTATCAAAAATAGCACAGCAGGAATAGGGTTAAAAGCTTAATTACAAAAGTGAGTTCAACAATAATCATAGAAGAAAGCAAAAATTTAGACGTTGCAAATTTTATTTTATACAAGAGGAGAAAAATATTTACAAGCTCTTCCATTCACAAATCAATTCTTCTAATCTTCCAATTGTGGGTCCAGAATACTCATGCGTTTTATTGCTTTCTAAAAACAATGAAATTTTGATTAGTATATTGTTTTGTATGTGATCTAAATTATTGCCAAATTCTTGTAAGTAAGCAAAAATATTATTCTAATTACAAAAGAAGAAATATGCGAACTTATGAAGGAGTGTCCAAATTCCAAAATTGGTAAATTCTACAAAATACAGAATGAGCATTCATTGACTATATTAACAGTTAAGTAATTGTTTGTGACGTTCGCATATGATCCTTTCGGATAACATCATAGTCTTGCAGGAATTCTGAGTCCAGCATCTAATCTGCTCTTTTCATTGGACGAACTATACATCTCTATAGAATACCTATATCTTGATATATAATATAGACGTAATTATAAAGACGACAAACTTTATTCAAGGCAATATTTCCACTTTCCCGTTTAACCATCGCTTGAACAAAATAAGACTTTAATGCTTCACACTTGATGTTTTGTTCAAAATAAAATATGGTCAGCCTACCTAACTATAAAAATTATGACACAAGTTATACTTTTTTTAACAAAATGTAAAGTTTAAATAACATTATCGCAACTTAAAAAGATCGAAGATTAAAAGAAAAAAAACATTACAAAATAGAATGGTGTTTTCTTCGAAAATAAACAAAAAAGATAAACTCTCCATAGATATTAGTGTTAAATCTAAAACAAAATCAGTTTCGATTGGTTGCATTGGCTGTAGAGGCTTTAATGTTAAATATACTCTTAAAACCTCTAAAAAATTTAGCACTTGTCCCCGATAAAATTATAAATTGTTAAAAGGTAAAGGTACCGTGGGGTGTTTTCATCGAGAAGGCACAATTACGCCTCTTGTATCGAACTATGAGAAAGTAGGCTTGATACGGAATCGAACCCAAGACCTTGAGTTATCCAAACCTAGTATCTAACCAACCTTACTCACGCCCCTATAAAAGAACACTAAAGACAAAGTAATTTTTATTAAAAAGAATCAGAATCCTATATCTTTTTGTTATCGGCTCTTCAAACATAGGAATACAAATTAGTTCTAAATTTGGAACTGCAGATAGGTTAATTAAGTTAAGAATTGTAATAAATAAAAGCCAATCTTAAATTTAGTGTTAATGAAAGATTAAAGTTTCCACCATTGGAGAAGAGTAATACTAGCCTGTTAAAGGGAGTTTTGGAACACAAAGAAAGGCATTCTAGTTCCATCAGGATATTCAACCAGAAAGAAAAAATTGAACACAAAAAATAAGTTAAAATAAGATAATATATCAAAGGTAGTTGGAGATTTATGATACGGGCAGATGTGAAATGAAATCTTTGAAAGAAATTCAACTAATATAGCTATATGGGGAAGCGAGTACAGTAGATAAAGAAATGAATGGGTAAAATATAAAAAAAAGTATTGTAATTACAAATCATTATGTAAGTCAATAACTACAATGTACATATTAGCTTGCCTATCCTTTTTTGATATAGAATATTTATATAAAAAAATTTAACGATAATCAATATTTTTGTCCTTCAAAAGGTTCTGGCATCGTAGCGCCTTCATACAGGTTGCTTTGCGGTACAAAAAGATAACTTGAGTGATTTCCAGAACATTTTGAAAGTCTAGAAGAAAAGGAATTTTGCGCTCCGTCAAGATCTTCTTCTGTAAATAATCTCCATCCCAACTGTGTCCGACTCACAACCAACATTATCCGCTACATAACGAAAAGGATAAAAACGCCAAACATAAAGTTTTTTCTGTTTCTACACACTGAATTGTCGGAAACCAGAATTTGAAAAACCCTGGTTTAAACCTTTGTTCTAATTATGCAAGACAAAGTCCTCAGCTCTTCCAGAGTATAGAAAGCAACAAGATCGAGGGATAAAGGAGGCACAGGCGTAACGGTCTTCATGAAATGTCAGTGCTTGAATGAGTCTGGTAAACGCGTAATGAAGCTGCAAAGAAGAACTATAGATCTGCTTTCAGATTATATGCCCATCAAATTCTAATTTATTCGAGTATTTTATTAGCAAAGGGGATTAGTTTGTTGTGATATGATGAGAGCATGGAGTGTATACACTTATCTATCATTGTTAGGTGTTCAGTTTGGTTCTTTTTAACCATACTGAAAACCTGTGCAAATCTTTGCTTCGCAATAGACATCATCTTATTGTTCTTGTTATTAACGAATTACATATACTTGAAGCTAAATATATATATATAGATGAACTATATGTATATATAGGTATATATATGGACTATATAAACGCGAACATTTTGACAGTTACGTTGAAAGTAAAAAAAAGACAGTAAATTGACTTGCTTTCTTTGAAAAAATAATTGCAACCTTATTTATCCTGTTACATTAATATAATTTATCTCTTAAAAAAATTCTTATGCACGGCGACATTTGAATCACTGCCTATATAAGTATACTTCACTCAATTAACTTGTGGTGTAGAAGTAAGCCAAATCTATAAGAGCTAAGGAAGTTGATTCAATTAATTAATTAATTGATTGATTGTCTTTTGTCGGTTGGCCAATGTCTTAGCGATAAAATTTAGTACAATAAATATACCTGAACAGTTTTTTTAAGCTCCTTCATTGCACCCAGGTTAGAATAATCAAAACGATCATTAAGACCTCTTTTTCCAGCCCAATTTCTTTCAATGAAAATGGCTTGCGTGCTTGACACAAAAAACACAATCGATAGCACCAAATACGCAAAAATATTCATTCTAAAAGCAATCAATAATAATAAATATACATTAATAATAGAAGGTTTCAAAAAAATTATTATCAAAACGCCGTAAATTATATCAATAGAAGCAAAATGAAGAATTGCTTTAAAAATCATTGAAAAAAAGACAAAAGAACATTTTGATCAAAAATATATAAGAAAATATTCAAAAGCCAAGTAACATAAAAAAATTAAAAGATATAAAAACTAATTCATGAGTTGTATGAAAATACTAGAACCGTAGAAATAGCAAATGACAAACAAAGTAAAGTGCTTCAATTTCGCTTTGAAGTTCACTATTTCCATTTTGAAGTTAAACAGGTATATTGTTTAATATGATTGCGGCTTTCTTCAAATCTTTTAGAATACCAACTCGCATAGAATAACCAAATTTGTAACCCTTTCCAAGCTTTGATTTGAAGTTTTGAGGTGCCCAAATTGCTCCACCACTGACTTTTGTATCATAATAAAGAATATACTCAACTTTGAATATACAAAGAAATCGGAATGAAGGGAAAAGTCTCAGATCTCGACTTAATTCCCATATTTCTTAAACTGATAAACGTTTTCAACGAGATTGGTTAAAACTAAAAACTATTTATAAGGAAATTTTTGATTCTTGAAAACTTTTCACAATTTCAAAAGATAACTTTTTGATTTCCTCTTTTATTTCAAAAGAATACAGTTAATTTGTCTAGACTATATATATAAGTAAATTTTTTTCCATTGCTTTAAAGTTATTAATTATAACATCGGGTGGGATCTTTTTTCAATGTTTGGCAATGTTTTCTAAAAATTTTGAATATCATTATTTATTATTATTGTAGAAATCGTTTTTAAAAAAAGCGTGAGATAAAGTTTAATTAATCAATTTGTAGAATGAAATTTAAAAAATGAAATAAAACAAAGTTTTAGAAAAAGAATAATAACTTCACATTTTATAGAAAGTGTATCCTCATATATTCAAATAGGAAGTAATCTATGTTCAATTTTACGTTTTTCTTTGGATAACTTCTTATATACAATATAAGAGTATTGGAAAGAGATTCCCAAATTGTGTTACACTAAATTTCAATAAATGACAATACTTTAAATTAATTCATTTCATAACTGATATGTTATTTATCCTAGAACTGATATATTCTGATAGAGAAACTGATATATTAACTATCCTTCATTAACTAACTAGCAAAACACTTCATAATAGAGACAAGCATAAATGTCTAAGCAGGATAGCTTTATGAATCAATAATGTATGCAGTTTATCAAGTATATGCTTAGCTTTTAATTTAAATCGAGGATTAGTCCTATAATAGGGCGTGAGTAAGGTGGTTGGTTAGGTACTGGGTTTCGATAACTTAAGGTATTCGGTTCGATCCCGCATTAAGCCTATTTTGTCATAGTTCGATACAAACGGCGCAATTGTGCGTTTTGGATGAAAACACCTCACATTACCTTACCTTTAAAGGAAAAAATTTATATAGTTTAAAAAATATTTTGATATGTGAAAAAAAGTCCTCATTTTAAGTTTATTTCAAAGCAAATTTTCTTCCACGACTTTTTTTCATTCAATTTGATTTGAAGATGCTTGAATTTATTCTTATTCAATCATTATCAACAACCGAAGACTTTGTAAAAACAGGATTTGGATATTCAAGCCTCAACAGTTTCATTCACTCTTTAGAACTTTTGAAGTCCTCTGTTGGGATTAAACTGACTGCGTTAGTCTTACACATGTTGTACTATTGGAAGTGCGTTTATTCTATGAACATTTACTTTTATACCTTTATGGAATTAAAATAAAAAAATATTTAAATAGTAATTTTTTATAACTCCTTATTTATTAGAATATTTAAGTTAAATTTATATATTATATCTTGGCAATCACTCAAGTTTATTATTAATAATCTTTAAAATGTGGCAAAAGTCCTAATGAATTATTCTTTATTTAGGCTTAAAACTGTTGTAAAAACACATCTTACATGCAATTGAAGATTGGATGAATTTGAGAGCGAGTTTTAAATAAATTTTTTGAGTACACAGATCAAGATAAATTTTAGCTGCTTATATATTGATAGATCAAAGCGATAGCAATATAATCAATGACTCTTTTTGCGTATCTACTTAAATTTCTCTTTTTTATGTCATCTTCTCAATTTACGTTCATTTAATGGCGATTTCTTGTAGATGAAACCAAATCGTAAAGTTTCACTTTAAAGTATTTAACTCAAATATTGTTATTTGAGATGATGTGTATTGTGTTTCATCCATAGATGAAATGATAATAAGAAGTATATATGATGACATATTTTAGCTTGCCTTATTTTTTGTTCAGTGTTGTATCCTAAATGCGGCCTATTGGCTTTTGGATCTTCACGAAAACTTATGATCACTATTATTTTTTTTTCTTTAAGTTGTTATCGTTTTCATGTGTCTATTGTTGCATTTTAATTCGGCTTCTATTTTATTTCACCAATTCTGATTTTTAAAACCCTTTGTATAATAGTTATTTCCTGTATTTCTTATATTCTGTTTCTTCTTTTATGTAAACCTTTTGATTATTATCAATAAATTTCTTTCTTTAGTTAGGAAACTGAGAAAATAAAGTTTGAAAAAGGGCATCACTCTCTTTCCAATACTTTTACATAATATTTATTTAAATTTTATTTTACAATTTGGAATTTCAATCGGTATGGCGTTTCCATCAAAATTGCTTCACCCCCAAAATTGCTTTTAAAGTATTTTTCCATAGTCTGGAAAATATAAACAAAATGTTTTAATGAAAAATTCCTTCAATATTTCCTTTCAAGTTAGGTCAAATAATTTAAAAGGTATATAGGGGGTGAAGTTTTCAAAAACAAATCAAAGAGTGCATTTTTTATATTAATTTTCATATCGTTTTATTTCCCTATAAGTTTATATTTTTGTCGGAAAATTTATGTACAAATTATTTTTCAAATTTATTTACACAAAAATAAGCAGTATTTATTGTTCTTTTATTTGGTGGTATCGGATCCAAGGAAAGAATACTATTCCATAAGTGAACAGATCATACCTTCCCTTTTTTTTTATCAAAAAACCCCCCCAACGTGTAAATTTTAAACCCTTTTTACAGTGTATGGGTGGCAATGATTGCTTTCAAAAACACAAAGCGACTGGGTCAAGGCCTTTCACACTCGCCACTACGCCATTGGCCTACACTTTTTTATGTTAGAATTTCTGTTACCTATCTTGAAAAAATATATACTTTACATACTTAACATACTTTTTAAAATGATACGCAGCTCACAATTTATTTTGGCATTTTTGAAATATAATAAAGCAAAAAGCAAAATGTTTTATATATTTTTACCATATGTTATATGATATAAAAAAAAATTAACGCGGTTTTTTTTTGTTAAAAAATTGAAAGAATTTGTTTTAAATCAACATTAAAATTTTTCAGAGATAAATAATAATTATTATTTTTCATTATTTCTGTCTTTAGTAATTAAAATATTTTAAAATAATTTTTTTATTAATTTTATAACACATAAAATATCAGGCCACAAGCATTAATTTCATCACGTAACTATCATTATTTTGGAAATACGAATTTGCACTTTCTATAATTTGGATAAAATATTTAAATAAATCGTAACATTATTAATTAGGAATTATGAAAATATTTGCCGAAAGTATATTTTAAAAAATTAAAAGACAAATTAATTAGATTAATAATAATAATAATCTATATTTTCAAAAGTATGACAAAAAAGATGGAAGTTAGTGTTCGCAATAAGCACATAGAAAGATATTTAAAAAAAATAGGATGTTTTAGAAAACACACAAAGATGCCTTTTGAAAGTTGATGAGATTACGCTCTGATAAAATGAGATTAGCAGCTTCGTAAAAGTGTCTGGAGAAATAATAATAATCAGAGAACAGGCTAAAACTTTTCACTTAAGAGTTAAAATTTAGACAAGTATAAAAATACTGACGGTTCATTACTATCTAACTCCCAGCGGTCAAAGAAGCAGCTGTAAATTTGTTCCCGAATTATCACATGTGTTTATGATGCAAATTAAGGGTCCTCAATACGAAAGAGCATACCCTAACCTCTGTATGCCAAACAAGTCTCCAAAAACAGTCTTCACCTGAAACACATTTTAAAAATTCCTTACTTTGTATCGTGTAATTAATCCCGATTTTAGAATTATTTTATCGCTTTTTAACCCATTTAAAATTTTTATTCTTTCTTTTTATTTTGAGTAAAATCACATTTTTCCTATTTACTTTTATATTTCAAAGTAAATTTGTAGATGTGATTTGTAAATTAGACTAGTAAAATTAGGACTCAAATAAAGTTAAAATTTGCCTTCTCAGAATCCAACCGTTCCGAATTAGTGATAGTCGATACTATCTTTCCCTAAACTTTTTTTTGACATAAAACATTTCGTAAATCGCAAAATTTTAATAGAAAAATGTGTTTTTATGCACGGTAAGTAATAACACATGTTCAATTAAATATGATAAAAAGGAGAGAAAAAACACATTAATTATATTTATTAAAATTTTAAAACAAAACACATAAAATAGAATAAAGTCTCTCTAAATAACTCTAGATCTCATAATACATACCCGTAAATAATGTGTTTAGAATCTAAGCATAATTCTAAATACCAAATTTGTCTTGACTTTTTAACGCGTTAGATATAAACGCGTTTACAACGCCACTTACACGTTTGCATTTTAACGCCAGCTACACGTTTACATTTTAACACCTATAAATTTATACATACCTAAACTATAAACCTACTCTGCTGATAAGTAATTCGGCAGCTATACCATTGCAATTTTTCTTTTATATTATTATAAATGAAATCAAAACTTTGCATAAAAAATGATCAAAAACTTTATTCATATTATATTCCATAATACCCTTAACATCAAAAATCTTTATTCAAATATATTCCAATACACATTTTTTATAAAATTTTCTAAAACTTCCTTCTGCAAGAATCCAAGTAATTGAAAACTTTTCGGATAATGAAAATCAAACACGAAATAAATTTGCAAAAGACATGGTTAATGCCATTTTAATATCTTTATTACAACTATAAAAAAGGCCATCAGCAGCTATTTTGATATTTGAAACTTCATTTTTCTTCATTAAAATCAAAAGCTTAAGTGGCGAATTCACATTTGAGTTCTTTCAGAAAGTTCTTCTGAAGGCTTCTAAGAAAACAAAAACAATATATTATTTCAAAATTTGTATACCAAATTAAAATGCGTATAAGCATAAATTCAAATAAAGCATAAGTAAATTCGTCGAACACCTATCAACTTTCTACAGAACACCAGCCAGTGTTTCACTTAACATAACTTGTGGAAGCTTAATACAAGATATAAAGATTAATTGAAACCACTTACTGTCAAAAGAATTGTGAATCGATTAAAAAAATCTTCCACTTCATTAAGAAAAAAAACGTAAAGCATAGTCTAATAATAATTGCATTGCAAAATGAAATTTTTAATTATGATACTTTTGGTATAACATGTGCAAACCTATCATATTCACCATCTCTGTCATCTCCCTTCTCTATGATTTCAATTGATTGAGAATGCAAAGGTGTATGATTCATTATAACGAATTTGAAACTCAGGAACTTTGTGAAGAATGCATTCTTTATATTTAACATATTAAGTGAAATATAATTAAAAAGGCGCCATCCAATAGATGCAAAAAAGGTATTTTACCGTTCAACAGGTACGTCTGATGAGCCTACGATAAACGGTCGGTTTAGAGCTAAAAATTTTAAAAATATTTCAATTCAATATGCTAAAACACCAAAAAGATTAGCTGCACTCACCCGCCGATACTTTTTCCTTCTAGATAAGAAAGCAAAGAGCACCTAATATTTTTACTTATTGATTTTTTTCAATAAACCTTTTCAGATTCATTTGATATTCTGCAAACACATAGAAACTTCAAATTTTTGTCGGGCACACACAGTGATGGGATTTAAATTTCGTTTGAGATTACTAGGAAAATTTTTTCAAGTTTTCCAACCTACTCGATCAAAAACCCTATGTAAATTTATATTTTTAAGGCTTCTCTACTACCCATTTTAATTGTATCTATCCAACCCTTATACAATGAAAAATTTCATGTTTTAAAGTGAAAAAATGTTGTACGCAAAACTTGTTACTTCAAAAAAATTAAAAATAAAAAAACAGATTTATAATCTCAATCGAAGTATTTCCAGATTTCCTCTTGATTTTGATTGACTTCATCTTCTTGCTTTCTTTGTACTCTTGTGCCATCTGCTGAATGATTCTTTCTCAACCATGTTATAACTGTATCCTTTGCCTTTCAATTTTTTAGCGGCATGCTAATTAAATTTATTATCATCAGGATTGAGATGTTATGAAATAACAATCGGTTTCTTTTTTCGGAACATATATGGTTCATCATTGAAAAGCCTCTCTCTGCTTCCGCTGTAATAACAGCCATGACTTTCAATATATTTTTAGCCCTATTTATTCTCTCTGGTAAGTCGGATGCATGTAAAGTTTTCGTTTGAATTAATGAGTTTTCAATATAATCTCTATATTCATTGAGATCGATTCGATGACAAAAAAATCTTTCGAAATGAATGAGACTTTCCTCGCCTTTTTTCCATGGAATAATCACCTTTTCGATCTGCCATAAATTCGGATCCAAAAAATATGAAAACTCGAGAATTTTGTGGTCAATCTCAGTCGAACAAGATGATGCTTTGATAAAGTCATTGCTCATCATACGCTTTTCAATGTTTTCAATCACTTTTTGAAGAAGATTTTGACGTGGAATCCTGACTATTTTAGAATTCTCAACCCACTCAATTTCTCTCAACTCTTCCATATTTTTTTATCTGCTTCCTTTTCGTAAACACCCTTACTTTCAATCATCAAGTTAAAAGCTTTGATCGATCTTTTAATGAGTTTATCTGCTTTTTGAATCCTTATATTTCTCGTTTGCAAACTGTTGGACAATATTGAGATTTCTTGAAGAATATCAATCATCAAAGCCAAATCATAGAGAAAACTTTTGTTCGATAATCGTGGTGCCATCCCCAAAAAGCCTTCGTTTGAAAAAAACTTATAAAGAGAGAAGTAGCCACGCAATACAGCAATTGTAGTCCACAAACTACAAGCTGCCCACCTGGGACCCAAAAACCCTACCTGCCTTAGCTCCGATGAAATTTTAAAAGGCTCATTTTGATTTTAGTTTGACTGATGAAAATTTTTATAGATCTTATCAATGAATATTTGATTATCCTGCCTTACATCATTCACGGAGTCATCCAGTACCAACTTTAACCGGTGTTTAAGGCAATGCCAAAGAACAATATTGTGAAAACTTTTTCTGAATCGAACACCTACGCCTCAAAGACGTACAAGCATGACACTAGCTTCATCTGAGCAAAACGCAACTAAGTTTTCTCTCAAATATTCTCGTTAATACCACTATTCTTTAAACTTGATAAAAGCGATGAAAAAATGTTTTCTGCACCCTGATCCTCAAGTTCAACCAAATCAAAAAATATAACTGGCGAAACTTCAGTGTCCTCTACCTTCAAAAATGATGCGCACTGATTTGTTGGATATGGTGGAAGCTTCGCCTACTATTATGCAAAATTTCCGTTTTTTTCAATAATTTTGGTGAAAACTTTTTTTTTAAGATTTGTTGAAATGTGGTCAACAATCTTTACGGCCGTTTTACGAGAATGAAGCCCAACACCCATTTGTACACCATTTATTTATTGAAGCTCAACTGAAAAGGTTGAGATAAATATTTCATTCCATCAATTTAATCTTTTTTCGAGTTTTTATTCATAAATTTATTATACTTTTTTGTCTTTTCATAATAACTAGAAACTTTTCAATACACTGAGTTTTCGAAAATTCTATGAAGCAAGACGACTCGAAAATGCAAAAAAATCTAAATTAGTTTTGAAAAGTTTTCATTATACGAATTATAATGAAAAATGACTTATCGAAATTTTTTCCATCGAAAATTTTTTCAAAATTTTTTTTTCAAATTCTGAAGGCCAAATGAAAATTTTGAATTTTTTTTTGATTTTTGTAGTTTCGTCAACATTTTAAAAGTAACTTCAAAAAGGTACATTTTATATATATTTCACTAATTTTAAAACTAAAGATTTTCATAGTGAAAGAATTTGCAAAAACTATGAAAAGTGGTGATTTTTCGCGGTGAGGTTGTATAAGGTTAAATTGAAAAATAACAGTTCAAGTGATATTCAGTGTTAGTTTCAGTTAAGAATTGAAAGGTCAAAGATTTTTTTTTTCATTATTTGATTTCGAATATTTTCATGTCTGTGAAACATTCATATTAGAAGTGATACTAATTTGGAAACTTGATTTTCGAAAGACGATGAAACAGTCTTTTATGTTTATTGTGACGTGTAATAAGTTGGACAGAGGAGGCTGGGAAAGTTTGCATGTGATGCATATGATTTTTTTCATGATAAGATAAGTGAAAGAATGTACAGAATCAAAAAAAACATATGTATATTTAATCATAAACATACAATAAACACATGCAATATACCGAAAAGATTTCAAACTTTTAATAATAAATAAAGATAATTAACGAGATGAAAATAAAAATATATATTGGAAATTTGTAACTCTTTTGAGACTACTCGCTAAAAAATCAAATTTTTTTGAAACTCCTCTATCAAGTAGGAGCGAACCGCCTGAATCCCACCACTGGGCACACCGATCTTAAATAGAAGAATTAAGTCTGGTCTAATTCGAAGCAAATCACTTTTACCAACTATTATTCTTTAATTATAGTTAGCTAGTTTTTGGTTAGATGAGTTACTTATTTTAAATTGCCATTACAAAGGGGCGAGCTGATTTTGGTGCATGTGTACAGGGTAGGGTTGCCAGACGTCCCGATTTTTCGGGACTTGTCCGGATTTATATTATTTTGTCCCGCGCCCCGAATGCACAACTAGGGGACACCATTTCTCCCGATTTTAGCTTCCATAAAAAAAACTAGAATTATGAAATTTTTAGTTTTAAACTTAATTTTCTTATCTTATCATTTTTTATAGAAAAAAAAGATATTTATTAAAAAAAATCTAAATTACATATGTCAAAATATTAAATATAAGGCACGTAAGTCTAGTAACTACATTTTGATATGGTTTCAAATGTACAGTACATTGATTAGTTAGTATGTCATGTAAATATAAAAAAACCCCCCCCCCCAAAACCAAAAATTATTTCAACCCACAAAATCCTTCCCCCCCCCCCCCCCCCCCCCCCACACCCTTTTTGAATATACATAACTATGTCAAGATGAAAAAACACATCAATATAATAATATGTAATTCCGACATCCGATTATTCTAGAATTTTTCAATAATCCTCTTAGTGAAGCTTACTTATATTTTGTTCATAGTCTTGATTTTGTTTATACAATAAGATTTTATAAATATTTAACGTTACAATTAGTCAAGTTTAAACCCAATTTTATCAAATCAGCTTTGTGTTTGTTTAAAATTATTTATATTAATAATTTAATAATAATTAGTTTTTATTAGTAATAAACTTAACATTATTCTGTCATAAAAGTGTCCCGATTTTTTATTTTTGAAATCTGGCAACCCTAGTACAGGGTCATTTCAAGTTCATTATGAAGTAAAATAGATATCAACTCGAGTGAAATAGTTGACGTTGATTGATGTAACCATTCTAAACAAATTTAAGAATCACTGAACTACGCAATATAGGATACATGCGTAAGTTTTATAGGGAGTGTATAAACTAAAAATTTCAATCATTTTATAAGCAACTAATTTAAAGGATTCATGCCTCCTCTTGTAGAGCTGGCATTGCGCTGTCACACGCATTTAGCGTGATGCGCCACTTCAAAGCTTCGTTGCCGCGGAGCTCCTTACGCCGGATACCATTGTGTATGTATGCAATGGTGCGAGTCTTAAGCTACGAAATATTTGTAGTGAATTTACACAAAACAATATGGAACTTTCGATATCGTTTCTGTAAAAACACAGCGCTGTTTACCGAACGGTTCGGTACTGCGGCGTACAAGTGTTGATTCGTGAAACTTCGTAAACTGAACGAAGAATGAGGTTTTCTCATTCAATTCAGCTATAAGTCGTTTGATAGAGTGGTGTGTTGAGTAGATGGTTTCCCTCTACCACAATGCTACCATTGCTATCTACGCATTTTTGTTTACAAATTTTAAGCTACTTTTGGCTCAATCAGATACATTATCGTAAAAAGAAAATTAAAAAAAACTTTTATCATAATTCTATTTTGTTTACAAATTTTAAGCTACTTTTGGCTCATTCAGATACATTATCGTAAAAAGAAAATTAAAAAAAAACTTTTATCATAATTTCTATACCTTAAGAAGAAACTACATATACTTTATATATATAACTCAATGCAAGCGCCCCAATCATATAAATTCTAACAATGTTAACTTTCGACCACTCCAGCCTTCTTCAAATAAACACATCGGTTAAATGCTAAGAGTAGAAAACAAGGAACCCAGGCTTCTATGTTTTCTAGTCTCGTTCATAAATCTTATAAAGGTTTCCAACCCTGAAAATAAAATTGTTGGTGTCAGGAACGGCATCCGGCCATAAAAACAAACTCTGATCTTCTAATTCCATGAATTCAACACGAAAAACATTTGTGGCCACAGCCGAACCGTCCTACCCGACATTTTTTTGGAACCGCAAAAAAAATAAAAATATCCGGGACCGGCCAAACATAAAATTTATGAACCCGCCCCAACCAGCAATTTTGGATGAAAGCATCATCCATCCAACTTAACACACAGCTCTTTCATTTTAATAAAGAACATAAATGCTACACTTTTTATACATTAGATTTTTATGATGTAGTTTCTACAAATTTTTGTCCTTTAAATGCCGCCATTTAAATATTTAAACGATTTTTAAATATGGTTAAGGTATATCGTCAGGACCAAGTGAATTTTCAAAATGGTCTAGAGCAGGGTTGTCCAAACCGCGGCCCTTCAATGCGGCCCGCGGTCTTTTCTAGAAAACCTTTGAAAATTAGTATTATTTAGACATTTATTGAGTTACTTTGAAAAAAGTTGTTTCTTCCTAAACTTTATTTAAATTTGAATTGGAATATTATTTATTCTTATATAATTTTAGTTTTACTTAATCCTCTATATCACATACTTTTTTTTTCTTTTCAGACTTAGTGCCACATTTTTACGATGACTCAGAAAAGAAAATCTCTGATGAAAAGCGTCAGTTCAAGGAAAGTTGAGAATTGAGATTCCTGGTGAAAGAACAAAGTGGTCGAGTTTTATGTTTAATTTGTAATGACATAATATCTGTTATGAAAGAGTACAATGTACAACGACATTACAGCACTCTTCATGTCACTGGTTATGATAAATACACTGGTGAGGCGCGGCGAGTCCTACTCAAAGATCTCAAATCAAACCTGCGTTCGCGTCAAGAAAAGATTTTCCAATTAGTGAAGCCTTCGTCTTCTACAACCATTGCTTCCTGTGATGTATAACTTTTGATGGCCAAATCAAAAAAGGCATTCTCTGACGCTGATCTCATCAAGCGATGTGCAATAGCTATGGGAAAGGCCATTACTATTAAGGCTTTAAAGATGCAATTATATTAAGGCTTTAAAGATGCAGCTCGTGAGTTTGAAAAAATTCCACTCTCGCATCAAACTGTTGCTAGACGTGTTGATGAGCTTAGTAATTTTGTTCAGGAGAAGGTCAAGAATCCAATTCAGCAATCTGTTTATTTTTCTCTCGCTCTTGATGAAAGCACAGATATAAGGGATGTCAGTCAGTTGATTATTTTTGTTAGAAGTATTGATTCACAGTTTAATTTCAGTGGGGAGTTACTCCGCTTAATCCCACTTTTTACCACTACGAAAGGATCTGATGTTTATGAAGCGCTAAATTCTTTAGTGAGCGAATATGGGGGAATGCTCTTGGATTGTTACAGATGGTGCCAAATCAATGACTACAGCTAAAAGGGGGCTGAAAGCGTACTTGAGAGATGTTGGAGTCGACGGCCCAATGTTTCATTGCATTATTCATCAAGAATCGTTATCTTGTCGCTGTATACGTTTATCTGATGTAATGCAGCATGTATTCAAAATTATTAATTTCATTAGAGGCGGTAATAAAGCGTTGAGACATCGTCTATTTGTTGATTTCTTGAGAGATTTAGATACAGAATTTTCTGACGTTTCACTCCATTCTACTGTTCGTTGGCTCAGTGCTGGGAAATGTCTGCAGCAGTTCTTCAGTGTGCGTAATGAGATTCTAAACTTTTTAGAAGAACTGAGTGTAGACACTGATGGGTTTAAAGGTTTATTGAAAGACGTCAACTTTCTGAAAGGTCTAGCATTCCTCAATGATATTACTCAGCATCTGAATAAGCTCAATTTAAGTTTACAGGGTAGGAATCAAACAATCTCTTCTCTGTATGGTTTCGTAGATGGCTTCCGCAACAAATTATGCCTCTTCAAAAGTAATCTGAAAAGTAACATTCTACTTCACTTTCCAAGTTGTGAGGTTATTTCTAGAGAAATAGAGGACAATAACTTCTGCTGCTTTGTTGAAACTCTTGATACCCTGATTGAAGACTTCAGCAAGCGATTTAAAGATTTTCAGCACCTTGAGAAAAACTTCAATGTATTCAATGCTTCGCTGACTATTAATATATCAGAAGCCGATGAAGATTTGCAGCTTGAATTGTGTGACTTACGAAGGGACCGGTTTTTATTAAGCAAAGATACACTGCCAATCACTCAATTTTGGCCTCTTCTTTCTGAAGAGCATTATCCTAATTTACGCCGTTTTGGATTGCACTTGCTGCCAATGTTTGGAAGTACCTACTTTTGTGAAGCATCATTTTCCGCAATGAAGTCGATTAAATCCAAAGAGAGGAATCTACTTAATCAACCATCTCTCGAAGCCTGCCTTCGTTTAGCCTTAACCTCAGTTGACATTGACACAAAGGAGCTAATTTCCAAAATGCAGGCACACCCATCCCACTGAATTTTAATTAAACTGTATGTTGTTTTTATTAAAAAATTTATTGATAAAAATGCTTCCTTAATATACTCATTTAAACATTTTTTACGAATATATTTAAGGTTTGATTCTTATTCACACTTCTCAATTATTTTGAAGGTTTCCCAGTCTACTGACTTTTCTCAAAATTTGCACTCTTTCTTATTCGTAATATTCACATCTTAGCTTCTTTAATCTATTCCCCGGCAATATTTTTTATGATAAATATAAAGGTTCATTTACATGTACATGTTTTACTTTACATCTGGTATGGTAAGACCAGGCATATGTTGAAAAATGTCAACTGCGGCCCGCGATCTACTTTCCTTTGCCGAATGCGGCCCGCGTCCCCATAAAGTTTGGACAACCCTGGTCTAGAGGGCTCTAGCTTCCATGTTTCAATCAACAATTAGAGCAGTTGTTGAAGACTATATGTTTAAAAAAACTGGAAATTTCATGAAGATGACTCTGCTATATATCATTTAAAAACTGTACCATAATCGATCTATTATGAAAAATAATTTTAAATATTTACCTTATCTGAAATAGCAAAAAAGATAAAAATATGACTGTAATTTATCAAGAAGATAATTCAAAGAAGGAATAGGCAGTTACTCAGTTCAAGAATGAATAATATATATATTTCTTTTCCAACATTGAAAATCAGCTCAGAATCAAGACAAAATTTAGAAGAATTAAAACGAACTATTTTAGATATAATTACAACTTGTGAAGAAGGCCGGAAAGATAAACTTTGGGAAAGAATTGATTTTATTAGGACCGATGCTGCAAGTCATCATTTAAAAGTTGGAAAAATGGTAAGTGAATCTTTAGTTTTTGAATTAGTAAATACGCATCTTTTTTATCAAGTTCACCCATCACCAAAGTGTTAGAATTTTGACTAATTTTTGGAGGGACATTGATCAAGCAATTGGACCAGTAAACATTTTCGTAAGCATGTCTGTAAGAATGAATTCAAGGCATATTAATTTTAGTGAAAATTGGATTGATTGTATTTTAAAAGTAATAAACCATGATTTGGATCACAAAAATTATAAATAAATTCAAAGTTTAAAAATTAAAAAAAGAAAAAAAATAGGTTTAGCCTATCTTACTTCTATTGGTGGACAGTTTATAAATTTAAAAAAAATAGATATTTTTGATTCTACAAAAAGGATAAAAACCATAAAATTCAAGAGCAAAAATTTATTTTAAGGAGGAAATATAAAAGAAGAAAACTAAAAGATATTACAAAAATAACTAAGAAAAGCAAGGTTAGTAAGAATTCTCTAAAATTCTACATTAAGTGATGAAGTAATCTTCATCCAAAGTCCAAAGGCCTTAATGTGGTTGGAACAACATCTAAGCTTCAAAGATGAAATTTTTAGTTCATACACTAAAATAAATTAAATAAATAAATATAAAAAAAATAAAAAATTCAATTTAAAAAAAATAAAAAAAAGTACAAAAATTGTATTGTATATTCCTCAAAACGTTTTGAGGAAAAAATATAAAATAAAAAAATAGTTTATACACTAAATAAATAATGAAATTGACTTCAAAGATTGAAATTTTTGGTTTATACACTCAAGCTGCGACAAAATCTTTAAAATAAAGCTATAAGATCTCCAATCTTAGAGTACGATTCCACATAATGGGAACACTCCATCTCTCGAACAAAGCTTTCTAAACTACAAACAACACAAAACACAGCTCTCCGATTGGCCACAGGTATTACATGTGACACAAACACACAACACTTATACACAGAAACTTATCTTACCTCTACAAGACCTCATTAAAATACATATTTCTAACCTCAGAGCCAAAGCCGCCAACAGACTTAACCCCCTTCACAACCTCTACACTGCCCAAACCTCACAGACACATGAAAACATCACTGCACTCACCAACCAAACTATCCACACTCAAGCGGTCACCAATTACCTCAATTCACTTTCAATCCTTAACTCTACACCACTCGCCATACATAAATCTGAAGAATCGTTGTCAATCAAAAGCAGACGCACTCTCGCCCAATTAAAATCAAACAAATCCTCATTTCTCTTCGAATATTTACACAAAATCGGCCCCAAAACACACCCCTAGCCTCTCTGCAAAATACACCCACACAACACATATTCAACTGCCCGCACATAGCTACACATCTCAAACCACTCGATCTTTGGCTTAACCCATATATATACTAACATTACACACAGATTTAGATATTAAAAAAAAAACTTATTTATATATGTATTAGGGTGCTTTTAAAAAATAAAAGTTTTCATTTTAATGCATACAACTCGTTATTCTATGAGGTTTTTGTTAAAAATCAGTATGTAAAAATTTTTTTTTGTCAGTTGATTTTCAACTTGCGCAAGCTATGTAGAAAGGTTGTAAAATGTCAGTTTTTTCTCAGTTTTAAAATTTATAAATAATTTATTTAGATTATCTGAAATTATTTTTTCGTAATATCTTTCATGTATTTTTTACGTATATTGTCTTATTTTATCTATTTATCACTTAGTAATAATAGTTTTTTTTTATCAAAGATGGTAAAAGCATAACTTAATTTTATAATTTTGTTTAGTAAAAAATGTACATAAAAATTAATAAAAAAAACCATTTACAGGGTTGTTTGAACGGCTTTTTATAATTTATTTTTTTTATATAGTAGATAAAAGCACCCTAATACACATATACATACGCACACATCTCTCCTGGTACCAACCAAAGCGGCCCCTTCGTCACTGGTATGGTGATAACAAGATATCTGCCAGTGGAGGCCAACAACAAAAAGTAATCTTACACGCACAGCACCTATTTATCAGGCGCTCCTCACCGATTTGGAAATGATAAAAGGCGGCTCTCTTCAGCGAAGAGTTGCCCTTTCTCATCATCATTTTATCTACAATGCGTGCATATGTAGATTAGATTACTGTTTATAATTCAAACATTTGTTACATTTAAATTATTATCCCTTTTATAGAGATAGTTAGAACTTTTTACCAAATATCTGTTTTAGGTGTAAAATTTTCATATTAGAAAACGGTCTATAGTTATTTCAATGCATTAAAAAAATAAACTTTACTAAATTGAAATAATTTTATTGTATATAATAATAATAATAATCAATTTTAAAAAACAAAATGATAACAATTGCAAATAACGCATAATATATAGAGAAATGAGTGAATATTCAAAATAGATAATTACAGTGAAACAATCAAACGTTTTTGACTAAAAATCAATTTAATTAATCACTCAAAAATGATAAAAAAAAAAACCAGAAACTTTAATTGTTTTTCTGACTCTTATCTATCGGTAAAAAGATACTAGGACAAGAAAAACGGTGCCATTGAGGTCTCAGTTGAGAAGGATGATTCGCTTTTCTTTTGACACAAATGTCATCTTTTTTTGAATGAAGGAGATGGGCATCGCCTGGAAGGGAAGAAGAAATTGAGTGAGAGGATGAAACTCGTAATATTTGTGAAAAAGGTTGCTTTGACGTATTGAGATCTTGGATTTCGACTTTATTGACAGGTAAAGTGGAATTTATCTTCTGAATTTGAAAGAAAAATTGGAAAGAAGTAGTTGAGAAGGATATGAGAAAAAGGAATATAAAATTAGGCGACAAGCAAAAATAGGGAAAATAATATAAAATAAAACAAATATTTATTCATATTGTAAAACCTGCCATACCGTAGCTTGCTGGGAAGGTATCTGTAAATTCGATTTTTTTATTATTATTATTTATTTGAAGGAAAAAAGTTGTGTTGGTCGTGCGTATGGCAGGAAAAGTCAAATAAAAGCACTTTTTTGTATTCAGCTCCTGTTAACGCCCATGTCGACTTTACAAAAATAAAATCGTCTGCGTTTATCAAAGCTCTTTAATTCAAATCTTCTGCTTTACATTAGATATCGTCTGATTATTCTGGTCGTTAACGGGTTAAATGGATTAAATGAACGTGTACAACATATAAATATTTCATATCTCACTAACATAGTTCTGGGTTGATAAAACTTTCCACTAAGTGATCTTGATTTTCGGTATTTCATTTAACCCATTAACGACCAGAATAGTCAGACGATATCTAATGTAAAGCAGAAGATTTGTATTAAAGAGCTTTGATAAACGCAGACGATTTTATTTTTGTAAAGTCCACTATAGTCGACATTGGGCGTTAACGGGTTAAAAGGGAAAAACAATCTTTCATAAACAGGATAGATGGTGGCAGGCATCTCGCTATCGTGAATCAAATCAAGGAACATTAGATCAATCTTAGAATTTCACAACTAGGCCATCTTCAGATTTTTAGTCAGGTAAAAGATGAGTGCTTATGAAAAAATGTCAACTGTAACATATGCAGATGATTTTTAAAACGTTTATTTCTTCTAATTGAGGAAGTTATACAAATATATTAACCCGTTAACGACCAGAATAATCAGACGATATCTAATGTGAAGCAGAAGATTTGTATTAAAGAGCTTTGATAAACGCAGACGATTTTATTTTTGTAAAGTGACTATAGTCGACTCTGGCCGTTAACGGGTTAAAATAAATAAATTGTAATTTGACATTTTTAAGATGACTTTCATAATAAGCCTGAAGCGAGGATTAAGTAAACGTACATTTTATTCCTCAACTGGGTTTTTATCACTCGCATGTTTGAAAATGCGTGCAAAGTAAGTATTATCTAAAACAAGATTTTAAAAAGTAGCTAATGTTGAGAACTTTTCATCAGAATTTTTGGAAACATCCATACGATTATTATTATTAATTGATTTAAAAAGTAAACTATTTCGAATTTATATTATATAAAGTTTAAGCTTGGCTTTATTTTAATTGAATATGTCATAAAGTGAATTTATAACTTCAAAGATACTCACGCTTTTTTGAAAAGGGGAAACAGTTTTGATTCATCAAAGTATTTAGATCTTCTCAGTTCACAGTTTATTATTTCTTCATTTTCTTGAAAAAATTCAATAAATCAAGAAAATACCTTAATTGGAAATTGCCTAGTTTTTCTGTTTATATGACCAATTTTTGGAAATATGCATTTTTAAAGTGAAATTTTAATCAAAATGATATATAGACGCAGACCCTCCAGCGGCGAATATTAAAAAAGTAGGAAAAAACTAGGATTTGTAACAATAAAAAAGTAAGATATTCCTATAAAAGAATAAGTAAAAACTAGGAACTAATAAAGTTCAATGTATAGATAAAATTTCAAAGAAAAAAACACTTTTATTGCTTTATGTAAGAATTAATCATTCGAATTCTCTTTTTACCAATATCATTTCTTTCATCAATACATCTTTTAAATGATTCTGTTATTTTTTCAAGATTTGTCTTTGCAACATTCAATAATCCTTGACTTTCATTTCAGTAAAATTTTTTGATTTTATAGCTTTAACTAATCTAGAATTTGCTTCGTTAAAAACTTGATTTGCCTTCTCCATTTCTGTTTTCAATTCCACTTCGTTCTTTCTTACTTGCCTTTCTTTTTCATCGATGTTACGTTTAGACTCCCGGTCTTTTTCTTTTTTTTCTTTATCTTCTTGTTCTAATTTTTCTTCCAATTTCTTTTTATTCTCTAAAAGAAGCTTTTCTTTTTGTTCTGTCTGTATTCTTGCATCGTATTTTAAATGAGCTTTTCTGATTGCAGAAATAAAGTTCTTTGTAATAGAAATGTCTAATATATTTTTGTACATACTAATAGCATCTTTCGCAAGTCTTAGCCCAACCGATGAAATTGACAACGAAGATCTCTCTGAAGTTAACATCTTTTTATTAACAGAAAAACCCCTTTCTACGTCGGCGTTTCCATGCGAAATGCAAAGACATGTATCATAACTAATTTCTTCAAGTTGGGATATTTAATATCCCCAGAAAGATTGGTACGAAGAAACACTTTATTCCAAAAATGATCAATTCTTAAAAATTCTTTATTTGAGTTGTATATCTCATTGTCATTAATTGGTTCAGCCCTGTATAACTTCCATTCATCTGTAATTTTTGCAATAGAACAGTCTTCAATGTGAGGTAAAGCTGAACATAATTCTCTGATAAGAACTAGAGACTTGTCTGAATTTCTTACTTTATGATGTAGACATCTACACCCAGATCAAAATCTTCTAAAGTAAATGTGTAGTCTTCTCGTTGACAAATATTATTTTTAAACCATTGATAAATATCAATTGATAATTGTTCTGCGTTTTGTCCATAGAGACGAAGCCCTTTTTTAAAAGAATTATGAACAGTATGCAAGATGCAAGGAACAAAAGGAACCAACCCGGGAAAATCAGCTTCTTTGAGATATGTTTGTATATTTTTCCATATTGCCTTATTAATGTTTGGACCATCTCCACTCAAAGAAACCAGTTGACATAAAGGTAATTGATATTCATCTTCTGTTAAAGCTTCAATAATTGCATCACTAACATTTTTTGCTTTAGCATGACCAAACATTATGCTTTTCAAAAACATACTACTTACTTCGCCTTTTTTCTCATTCCAAAATCTAATTACAATATCACACTGTTTTTTCTGCTGAGCATTACTTGACTCGTCAAATTCAATTGTGAAAGGACTTTTAGTTTGCCTATCTTTATACTTAAATAAAATTATATCATATTTTATATTTTAGTGTATTGAATTTTTTTAGAAAAAAGAAAATAAAAAATATATAACAAAAAACTAGGAAACTTTTGAAAAAACTAGGAAGGTCGGAAAAAACTAGGAATCGCTGGAAGGCCTGTAGACGCTAATTCATTTTGCTCATATTTATAGCATACTGAAGAAATAGAATTCATATGTAAAATGATTGGTTCGATTCTAGGCAAAAATTTTATCCAATCAGATCAAAGAGTTGACGTACTTGCCCTTTCGTGAAGAAAAAAGGCCACGACTGTTTAAATATATAATAAAGATTGTTTACACAAATGATTCGTTTTAAATGTACTTTGAAATAGAAATGGTTTAGTCAAATGTTAATCATGCTAGTAAAAGGGGTTTAAAAGTAAAATACGTGAAATTGCTCACCATCGAAGAAGCGCTATTTGGTGAATTGCTGTTTAACAAGGAGGCATCCTGTGAAACATCGAAAAAAAGGAGTTTGTCAAGCTTTTCGTAGTTGTTTTCGGGATAATTGTTATTATTGTTTTCATTTTCACTAACATCCTTTGTGGGAGATGGAGATTGATTAAACAAAGAGCTTATTGATGATGGAGATGAATCAGGAGTTTCACTATTTTCTAACTTTAAATTTTCAATAAATGCGATCGCACAACACTATAAAATATTTAAGCAAATTTATCAACCAATTTTTAATAAGCTTGTAATGGCTTCTTTAGGAAAATGTGAATAAAAACTTTATGAACGATTATTATTATTACAATATTTAACACTGTAATATATGAATTGGATTTTTATAAAATGATATATATTAATACAAATAAATTGCATTGCATGGAACAACCTCCACACCCCCTCTTCGTAAGACACTGCATTAGGTAAAGTAAGAAATTGTAAGCAAGGATGTTCAATCTATTCATTTATTGCAACATGATAATGGATTGTAAAAATTCAAAATGATTTGCAATAAAGATCGCGTTAGAAATCAGATCAATCAATCAATCAAATTATTAATCATAATTATTATCTACAGTGCAAATTTGGATATGATTGTAGGATAGGTATTACTAATACATGCCTCAAACGATGTCTAGGTTACCCTTAGGCATTCCATAGATCCATTAGGTTGGAAGAAATAAATTCCATTGTGTGCGTTGCCCATAAATGCATCGAAATGTTTCCCATTCTATATAATGCCTAGGTGTTATAAAGAATTCCTAACTATAAATTTTGCTGTTTCAAACTTCAGGCCTTATGTATGGGCTTTTGATGTACACTATTGTTGATACAAGGGTTACGTGTTATATAATGTAGAGTTAAATAAACAATGCTATTTCTTTAATAGACAAAATATAATAAATGTCATAATCTCACTAATGTTTGCTAGCATGATGTCTAGAATAATGAGAATTCCTCGACTAGTAATAATTGGTATCATAAACAGAATGTAAACCAAGCAAAACAATGTTAAAGCACATGCGGAATCTAGTATAATGAATTACTAAAAGGAATCTCTAGTCATTGAACAAAATGAGCAAAAAACTTCTAATTATCTGAATTTATAAGACTACTTAACAAGAGCAAAAGAAGGCCATAAAAGTAAGGTGATAAGAATTGAGGAGTAAAATTACCATTAGAAAACAAAAGTGAAAGAAGAATTATCATTTTTAGAGTAATAAAGTTTCATTTTAAGCTTAATGTAAACTTTAACCCCCGCCCTATTAAGCTTAACATCAACAATGAATGAGGACTTATATATAGCTCCTTCTTTCTTACTTCAAATAGATGCGCACCATCTCCAAATTATGTGTAGAAAAGGGGTAAAGATATCAATTAACAATAAAAAAATTGGAAATTTTATTGAATGAAAAAATCATTTATTAATTTTAAGTTGTTACATTTCTTCTTCCTGAAAAATGAAAAAATGTTTTATTGAGAAAAATAAATAAAAAAAAACACATCCAAATTACATAACTACATAATTAACATAAGAGAGAAAGGAGACAAAATAAACAAATAAAGCAATTTTCACTATTTTGAAATGAAACTGTCTGTTCTCAAAATAATTTCAAAATAATAGAGGCATAAAAAATGAGATAGTTTATTTGATATTTTCAAGTTTTTTATAAGCAGCAAAGCCAACGTTAAAGTAGCTAACCTTATAGAGTGATTTAGTAACACTTGTATTTTTACATTTTGTAAGGAATCATAGTATACAAAAAATGGTAGTTTAATCACTTTTCATAAAATTATTTAAGTCTAAGAACACAAAATCATTAAAAAACTATTTAAACAAACATAAATCAAAGTATACGAGAACAAGAAAATGATTGCGTTTTTGACTATTTCTGTCTATAAATAAAATTCTGACAGCTGTCATAAATAGATCAAGTACATTTTTAATAACTAAAACATTTTGTTTCGATATTATATTTTTATTATAATAATCAAGAAATTTTCTTTAAAAAAATGATTTAATTAATTAAGTACAGTGTTACTTACAAAATTTAACAATCGGACATTATAAAAAATATCTCTGCTCAAATATTAAACAAATAGAGTATTTTTGCTTTTAAACTGCTAGTCAAAATATTCATTCCAAAATACCTATTGAAAAAAAATTAAAGTTTTCAAATGTTACAAAATGTAACAAACGTATTGATAAAGATTAAGTGACCTTTGTTGAAATTTTTTTAACGCAAGTCTGAAAATATTCATAGATATAAAATCGTCGCGATTGAAAACTATTTTTCTCTCATTTAAAAATAAACAAACTTTTATTTTTGCAAAATGTTTGGTGTATTGATGAAACTAAATTTTTACCAAAAATCTCTGCGATTAATTTGAGTAGCATTTACTTTGATATCATGAAAAAATGTTCTGAAAATATTGAACTTATATTCCGCTAAAAACTAGCCTCTAATAAGATAAAATAGAATTATTTTTAATTTAACTCTAAATACAAATTAGAGAGCGTAGAAGTGGCGTAGCCAGAAAAAAGTTGATAGGGAGGCACAATTTAAAAACTTAAGCAACATTATTTATACTTTCTTGATTCTTTCATTGAAGAAATTTTCGAAAACTGATATCTCATAAGGTGCATGGGGAGCACAATGAGGTACATATCGGGGGGGGGGGGCACGGCCCCTCATGCCCAAGACTACCTACGCCACTAGAGAGAAGAGAGTTGAATGAGATAGGAGAGCTTAAACAGGAGAAGAGAGCTTGAGTTTTAGCAGCGAAAGCCAAAGAGAAAAACAGAGAGGGAGACAGAAGATGAGAAAATCTAGCGACCATCAACATGTATTTGCTCAAAAATACTACAAGGAGACACTGTGATAAACAGTGCTTACTTACTGTGTCTCACTTCAAACAGATGTGCACCATCTGCAAATTATGTGTAGAAAAGGGGTAAAGATATCAATTAACAATAAAAAAATTGGAAGTTTTATTGAATGAAAAAATCATTCATTAATTCAATTCATTAATTCGCCCCTCTCTCCAAATGTGCGACCCTGGAAAAATGTCACAAGAAAACTAAAATTATTTAAAAAAAATATTGATAGAATATAAAAAAAAGGTGACAAAATTGAAAAAAATTTATGTTATCCTAAAATTTTAATTTGTCAAAAAAACATCGTCAAGAATAAGCCCCATCCTGTACTCTTCTTTGTTAGAAGTTTCTTGCATAACTGTCGACTAAGATGACAATTCACATCTGCACTTGCTCTTGGCAATCGCTTCTTAGAGATCAAGCACAAACATGACATCATTCGCGATTAAGCAAACGGTTTTCACATTGCATCTGGGGACTTTACCCTGAAAGGCTTCTTTCTCTCAGAGAGCAAGAGCTTGACGATGCCTTTAGGGAAATTTAAGGGTATATATTAAGTATAATGAATTTATCATTTTTTTATGCTTTCTTTTTAAAGATTCTAAACTATTTTTTTAGTTAATTTTATGTAATTTTTATCAATTCTTTATGTAATAGTTCATACTATTTCATATTTAAGAGAGATTAAATGTTAAAATTAAAAATTTAAGTAAAAAAATAATTTTAATATTATACATATTAACGCCATCTATTTCAAACAACTTTTTTAAGATTTATAATAAAAAAATATATATTTAAAGAAATTTTAATTACATTTACAAAAAATGAAATTAAAAAAAAACAAATCATTTAAATAAATAAATTTAGTAAACCATTTGGAAGAATTCTGAAAATTATTTTTTGAGTTCAAATTTAATTATTCAATGCAAAATTTTATTGTTGCTGAATATGTTGATGAATAGAAACTAAGATATTACTTTCATGTTAAGAATTTTACACTGAATAGACAAACAAAGTAAATGAATAAATAAAATAGCCTAACTAAGAAGAACAAAAGCAAATTTTTATAAAGCATACATTTTTATTCGAAAACGTGGAAATATTAATTAAAAAAGGTATGATATGATACCTGTACCAGATAAAAAAATAATGGGCAGCGGGATGGGGGCAAGCACCTTACTCACACCACCAAAGTGTTGCTTACATAAAGAAGGGGGAAAAGACAATTTAGGACTTAAAAAAGACAAATTAGAATTGAAAAAAGACAATAGGAGCAATAAATGATGAAGAAAAGGCCACATCATTATTCAGTATTGAAATATGACGCGAATTTGAATACTGAATGCTTGTAAACATCAAGAAAAGATTTGATATGGTGCGCCATAAGAGAGTTATAGTTTGACTAAATCAAAATAGGGTGTAAAGGAACAGGAATTAATTAAAGATACATTTAAATTCGGAACGACAGCATGCCCCTTTGAAGAAAGAGTTAAAAAAAATAGACTTATAAAACACTCTATAAAAATGATAAAACTGTTGATTATTATGGACCGGATAGATTTATGTAATAACTCCAGGTAGTAGAGAGGGGTTACGTTTAACTAATCATAATTTATTCTATTTGATGAATTTTAGAACATAGATTCTTTCAAGCATCCTCTAATACAGTGATTCTTAAAGTGGGGTCCACGGACCCCTAAGTGGTCCGTTGCTACGTTTTACGGGGTCCGTGAACAGTTTTTCATTTTTGTAAAGAAACTTAAAATTAGTGAAAAAAGTCTGCGCATTTGTACGTGTGAAAATAAATGAAACAAAAAGCCAATTTTTAAAGTTTGAGTGAATAACAAGCGGTGGCTTTTTGTCATTCCTTTGCTACGTGTATTTGACGTCATTTGAGATCAAATAATTCATGTCAATAAAGCAAAGTAATTGCATGCAAAGTTATCTTTATGGCTTTTTATGCGAAAGTGTCCTTTTAGGGGGTCCATAGATTTCATCAACTTCTTAAAGGGGCCCATGACTAAATAAAGGTTAAGAACCCCTGTGTCTAGGGTTGGAAATCACTTTTTATAGCATATATTAAGTATATAAGTTTAATGATGATTTTTTAACGTGTGGACAAATAATTTTGGTTTAGTCAGGTATGCATTTTATAAGTAGCCGAGGCTAGAATCTACCAATAATACACTTATAAAAAGTGTAGTAAGACGCGTAATTCGTTTCGAGTCTTGTTTTTTCACTACTATAGACTGAAGTTGAACACATATTTATTGCTTACCATCCATGTTCACTAGATTTATCTGACAAAAATTATCTTAACCGTTTCAAATTCCTTGTTTAAATTAGGCGTCTCTTGTCGTGTACTTACTTCTCCTGTTCAGTATCAGCTATTATAGATTTGAGAGAATTTTTTTAAAACTTACATACATATACATTATAGCATCACTTGCCAGGCATAGGGTTGAAAAGATAAAATGACTTAATGATGAGTTTAACACGTTCCATCTATAAATAGAAACAACCTTAAAGAATAGGGATGCTGAAAAAGGACAAAGAATGTCAAAGTCTCCAACTAGGTGCCTCTGACATATATGAGGGATTGTCCGTGATCATGGAAATCTAATACAGTCAAGCCACGAAAATTCGTCCTTCAAAAATATCTGTCAACTTCAACATCCTTCAAGTTTATTTGAGAACACATTTCCTTATGGCAGAAATTTCATTTTTGTCAGTAACCGAATGTGATAGAAAAACTTAACATTGTAATTTTATTGTTACCTATTTCATTCATGATACATTCGTAAAATATCGTAAAAGAAGACCAAATATAAAGTAAGGGGTTTTATCAGAATATTTTGATAGGTACAATACATTTTTCATACATGTTTTGATTCATGAAAAATGTATAAATATTGAAGCAATTTTTCAATTTTAGAAGTACATGTGCTCATTGTTCCTAAGGAGCAGGGATCACCAAACTTTTCTTGAAGCAGGACGGATTACCTAAAATTTAAAAAACGCGGACTGAAATATTGAAAAGTTAAAAAAACACTGGCATTATGAAATTTCTATTGTTTAAAACAAAATAAAGCAAACTTTTTGATGTTTTCCCTATGGATGTAACAAAGTTAATACATAGAGGAACATAAAAGGTGGAAATGAACATAATATTTTGTCACACCTTCAAAATTTACTTCGCAGGCCGGATTGGCCCGCGGGCCGTAGTTTGGTGATCCCTGCTATAGAAAAACATGTAATAAAAAATTGACTCATAGATATAAACTCGATAAATTTTAGAACAAAGTGTGCAATTAATTTTTTCAAGCGTCATACCTAGCAGCTTTTCATAACCTTTTTATGCTAGTGTGCACTCTAATTCCAGTATAAGTTTTGTCACCCTTCATGCCAAATTGAGTTGTTATCCCCCTTGGAAAGTACTATGCACTCAAAACATTGACTCGATTTGTAAATCAAAGAACAATCATTTTAAACTCTTATTCCAATAAACTCATTTTTACAAAACAAGGAATACATATACACTCAGCTTTATTTTGTATGGTTTTACTGGGATCGATAGGGGAAAGACTTAAATTGCTTCTTTTTCTACATTAAGGCAATTTTGAGTATTTGACAGCAGATGTAATAGAGTAAAAGATATCTAAAATTAAGCCTAAACAAAAATTAAGTATGTTAAACAAAATATCAAAATTGGTTAGATTAATTTATGGAATATTTAACTTAATATTAAATATATTTTAATTTCAAATAAATATTAAAATTAATTTCAAAATACTATACTATATATATATTCTATGGGTTCTGAATATTCTTTCGTTCCTATGTTTACAAATGTGTACTTGTGAATCCTTTATAATATTTCATAGCACCCAAGAAGGCTGTACATTAGGGGCGCACAGCCTCAAAATTATTGGGGGGGGGGGGGGGGGAAATTTTTTTCTTACAATTTTCAAAATTAGTGGTCTGGAAATACCACGAGAGACCTAAAGTCTAAAATTTAGGACCTAAAGCAGGGGTGCACATCCTCAAAATTATGGGGGGGGGGGGGGGGGAAATTTTTTCTTGCAATTTTCAAAATTAGTGGTCTGGAAATACCACGGGAGACCTAAAGTCTAAAATTTAGGACCTAAAGTCCTAAATTTATAAGACTACTTTATATTTTTTTTTACAAAATTGGTGAATTTAAATACTATACTTCCAGCGAAAATATTTTAATTTTTTTCTTACAATTTTCAAAATTAGTGGTCTGGAAATACCACGGGAGACCTAAAGTCTAAAATTTAGGACCTAAGGCAGGAGCGCACATCCTCAAAATTATGGGGGGGGGGGGGAGAAATTTTTTTCTTGCAATTTTCAAAATTAGTGGTCTGGAAATACCACGGGAGACCTAAAGTCTAAAATTTAGGACCTAAAGTCCTAAATTTATAAGACTACTTTATATTTTTTTTTACAAAATTGGTGAATTTAAATACTATACTTCCAGCGAAAATATTTTAATTAAATTTGCATATCGAATATAGTGCGCAGAAAAAATGCCTCCGGAAAAAATGCTCCCAATTAAAAAGTGGGAAAAAATGCACCCAATTAAAAAGTAGGAAAAAATGCCCCCGAAAAAAATGGCCCAATTTAAAATTAAGAAAAAATGCCCCAACACAAAAAAATTATTAATTAAAATTAAAAAAAAGATATGTCAAATAAAGATTTTTTTTGTAAAAAAAAAGTTAACTTTTCATCTAAAACATTTCAAATTTAATTAAAGTAAACTAAAAAACTCAGCATACGACAATTTTTTAAATACAAAATTTTTTTTTATAAAACAGCAAATATTTTTGGACTTTGTGTGTATCAGAACACTTTCTAAATATAATTTGTATTATAACTGATTTTAAGAACACATTTCCACAAATCTGCACCTTTGCTATTATTTTCAAGAACTTTATAAAGAAAAAACCCTATAGATTAAGAAATTTTAGAAATTTAGCCTTTCAAAACGGTACCAAATAAAAATATTTATATAATTATATAAAATCCTGAAAATCAAAAATTAGGGGGCATTTTTTCTGGAGGCATTTTTTCCAATGACATTTTTTCTGGGGGCATTTTTACATACAACCATCGAATATACACTAGTTAAAAAAATCCTAAAATGTTAGGGGGTGGAATAGGCTTTTCATTTGAAAAATGATGTAGTCTACCAGACACATTACAGGAATTGATGAAAGGATATCTGATTCATAGAGAAAACAAATAACTCAAGGTTGGATAGTTTTATATGAGTGAATGTAGTCTAAAGGCAAAGAGTCTACTAGACACCCTGCAATGTTTATATGAAAAAATGTGATTGATTCAGGGGCAAGGGTATAAAACGAAGTTATAATTGTGCAAACAAAAATAAAACAAAAAATTAAGATCGCATTATTTCATTTTACTCAGCATCATTCAAAAATAGTTTAAAAGCTAAATTGATACAAGCTACAAAAAGTAAAATAACTGTTAACATTTTGCAATGATTTGCCTTTTATAATAACTTTTAAGGAAAAAAGTCTATCAGAAAAAGTTATAGAGCTTCAACAAAAACTAAAAATTTTACAGCATAACTTAAGTTTTTTGAAAACTAATTTGACGTATCCCCTGCAGCATACTCGATGGGTGGCATGGCAGGTTGGTTGAGATGATGGACATAGCACGAAAGCCTTTGGATTCGATTCCTCATCGATACGAATTTGTTCATAGTTTGACATAAGCGGTACATCAGTGCCTTGTCAACACTCGCTGCACCTTACCTTTTACTCAAAATTGAAAAATTTGCTACATAATTAACATAAGAGAGAAAGGAAACAAAATAAACTAATAAAGCAATTTTCACTATTTTAAAATGGAACCGTCTGTTCTCAGAATAATTTCAAAATAATAGGGGCATAAAGAATTAGAGTTTATTCGAGATTTTCAACTTTTTATAAGCAGCAAAAGCCAACGTTTAAGTAGCAGCCCTTATAATTAAAAAATTATTTAAATAACGGTCGACAGACATTTCGCCCCATAGACAATTTGCCCCCTGACAAATTGCCTCATAGGCTATTAGTTTCATCCACCTTTGCTTATTATATCTGTAAAATTATTTAAAATTTTTATATTCTTGTTTATTTTATCTCTATTAAATTATTTCAAATTAATCAATTTATCTCTTAATTTTTTAGAATTGTCCATGAGACAAAATGTCTTATGAAAATAATGGGGCGAATTGTCCATGAAACAAAATGTCTTATGAAAATAATGGGGTGAATTGTCCATGGGACGAACTGTCTTATAAAAATAATGGGGCTAATTGTCCATGTCTTATGAAAATAATGGGGCGAAATGTCCGAGGACCAAATTAACATAAATCAAAGTATACGAAAAAAGAAAATCATTGCGTCTATCTATAAATAAAATTCTGTCAGCTGTCATAAATAGATCAAGTACATTTTTAACAACTGAAACATTGTTTCGATATTATATTTTTATTATAATAATCAACAAATTTTCTTAAAAAAAGTGATTTGATTATGTACAGTTACTTATAAAATTCAAAAATCGAACATTATAAAAAATATCTCTGCTCAAATATTAAGCAAATAGAGTATTCTTGCTTTTAAACCGAATAGATAATCAAAATATTCATTCCCAAATAACTATTCAAAAAAATTTCTTGACTTGAAAAAATTAAAGTTTTCAAATGTTACAAAATGTAGCAAATGTAGTGATAAAGATTAAGTGACTTTTGTTTAAAAAAATTCTTAGCGCGAGTCTAACAATATTTATTGATATAAAATTGTAACGATTGAAAACTATTTTAATTTAACTCTAAATGCAAATTAGACAGGAGCAGTGGTGTAGTCAAAAAAAAGTTGATAGAAGGGGCACAATTTAAAAACAAAAAACTTGCGCAACATTATTTATACTTTCTTGATCCTTTCATTGGAGAAATTTTTAAAAACAGATAAGGCTAAGATGCATGGGGGCACCATGCGGTACATAGGAGTGTGGGCACGGCTCCTCATGCCCCAGCCTAGCTACGTCACCGGAGAGAAGAGAGCTTAACAAAAGAAGAGGGCTTGAATGAAAGAAGAGAGCTTGAGTGATGATTAAGTTTTAGCAGAGAAAGCGGAAGAGAAAAACAGAGGAGAGAGAACGAGAAATAGAATCACTGTGACAGAAGATGAGAAAATCTAGTGGATCATCAACATGTGTTTGCTCTGTGACCTGTGTGCATATTGAAGCAATGGATTATTATTATATAGCTCTCACACATCGTCTGTAAAATATGTTCGATAGGAATTTAAGAGCAGCTTGCCATGATGTTTGATTGATTCGAAAGTCTGCATTCCTTCTATGCGATCATCATACATGTTTTATAAACAAGCAGCAACTCTTACTTATAGAAAATTATTGGGGGGCGAAGGTCATTTTCGCCCCCCCCCCCCTGAAAACACATTGGGGGGGGGGCCCCCCCCCCCCCCCCCCCCCCCCCCCCCCCCGGCCCCCCCCCCCCCCCCCCCCCCCCCGGATGTGCGCCCCTGCTGTACATCCATCCATATTAGAATCCTTGCTTTATATACCATGCAGCAGGACTTAGATAACTTTTTATGTGATAAATTAATTATAATGTTTTACTGTAAGTAATATACATCTCCTCTATGAGAAAAAAAGATAAGAACGAGAATAATACAAAGTTGGTGAAATAGTAGGCAGATTCCCCAGTTAAAACACGAGTGGGGTGACAAAATTTGTTGATGTACTCCAAGTTGGACTTGATTAAAGGAGGATTAACTTTGATGATGATAAATATGAGGGCAGGCAATAGATCATCGGCATTCGCAACTTTACGCTCAGCAGTAATGGAAGATGCCCTCAACACATCGAGCATGTGCTTGCTTGTTTTAGTGATACACGAGAGCTTTTTCTGTGTCCAATTACTGGCGTTGATTTCCACTAAGCCTGTGAAAAGAAAAAGACACGATTTCATAAACAAAACGAGATTTAATGATTATTAACTTAAAAAAGTATTATAAACGCATTGGTTAGTAATTATTACTAAGACAAACAAGCTGCATAATCAAATTAGGGAAAATCGTTGTTACATTTATTATTCACAAAATATTAAATTTAAAGTTTTATGGTTGTCAAAGAAATATCATTTTGGGCGTCGATGAAATCTCGTGCTCCCATATAATAGATATATTTTACTATACCCCCCCCCCCAACTAAAACTTCTATTGTACAAAATTAGCTGAATTATATGCCTTCAAACTTTGTAACTTTTCCTAAAATCGCTAGCTGCATCTTTTAATACTATTTTCATGATAGTTGAATGACCCGTTCGTGTCAAAAACTGTCAATCAAAATCAAATATACATTTTTTCAAAAGGAATTTGATATTATAATGTCTATAACTTATTACTTAGTGTTTATAATACACTCCTGAAAATTTATAATCATATTTATATATTGGAGCATATAACAACTATGCATGCATATTTTTCCTATAAACATGGCAACTTTGTAGCAAATATCAATCAAAATTTTGATTGATGATAAAATTGCTTACGAAAACATTAATTTTTTTATACCAAATCGACCATGCTGATTTCATTTCTAGAGTCAGTTTTCATAATTTGGGGTTTACGTATGAAAATTGTGTCTAAGAATAGAATCAAATTAAAAAAAAAAGTATTTTTTATATATTAAATCAACCATGCCTATTTAAAGTGCGCAATTATTTTTCGCAATTACGTTTTCAAAATGTCTGAAAGTGTCATTCGAATTTGCGGTTTACGACTGAGAATTTTCTCCAGGAATATTAAATTTTAAACACAGAATATTTTTATACCAAATGGATCATGCTGATTCCATTTCCCAACTCAGTTTTAAGTTTGAAAATGTCTAAAAGTGTAAATTAAATTTGTGGTTACGTTTAAAAAAGTGTATCCAAAAAGTGAATCTATACATTTTAAATAAAATCTATACTTTTTAAAAATATATCAAACAAAATTTCAATCAAATTTTTAGTTTTGTCAGAATTTTTTCTTCAAAAATTGACTTAAACCCATTTTTGGCTAAGTTTTGACCATCACTGTGAAGAAATGTGACAAGGTGCAAATAGAATTAGTGATGTAGGCCTGAAAATTATCTCATAAAGATACTTTCATATTTTAAATAATTACACTTAAAAAAATTTCTATTACGATGGTGAGTTCATTTCAGGACTTAGTTTTCGCAATTAGGGTGCAAGAATGTGTGGAATTATATCAATTTTCTTAAAAAACTAAAATCAAGAAACTTGTTTTTGATTGAGGATAAAATTCCCATTAAAAATATCCTTCAAATTTAAGATAATTTTTTAAAACAATATCGTCAATGTTTTTCATTTCTGTACTTCTTTTTGGACATTACAGTGTAAAAATGAGGTAAAAGTGAAAATCTTTAAACGAATTACCTTATTAGTTAATATTTTAATCAATTGATTAAAAGGGATATGCAAATTGTCAATCAATTAGTTACGATAACTACGTCAGATACCAATAGACGAAGATATAGCTATTCTCAATTTTTTTTATATAAATGTGAATCGAATTAGAGAAATCGTTTTTCTACAGTGTGAATGAGAGAGTTTTTGGATGATAAAGAAATATCACATGTAAATTTTTAATTGTATATTTTTTGTGCTCTATAGTTTCTTGTGCAATATGTGTTAATAAAGAGGCGCCCCAAGCGCTACGGTGCTTGCTCATTTAAAAATCTTAGGAAAATTTTAGAGCAAGTATATATACTTGTTCTAATAACCAAATTGTTGGAGATAGCAACGTATTCATTCCGCAAAGAAACTGTCTTACTCCAGAAGTTGGAGAAAAACCAATGTTTGTAAATTACACCTTCAAAATATTTAACTTTAACTATTAAAAAAATTAATAAAGAAGTATTATAATTACATAAAAGCACAGCCAAGAAATTGTTTTCAATTTAACAGGTGAATTTCACCCTTTATCACACGTTGATTTCAAATTTAGTACTAAAACTGTTATATCACATCAGGTTTTTTCACAATATTCAATTTAGCATTAATATATTTCGCCCTGTTATAACTTTATTAAATACAACTATTATATAATATAGTATATATATAAACAATATAAATAAATATTGTTTTTAAATACAATATCTTTATTCGGATACGATTTTCCGGGAGAAAAATGGACTTAAAATAAGAATTTCCTTTTCCTATCGTAACATAGACGGCCATGAATTATTATTAAAACTAAGTTATGTACAAGTTTTTATCAAATTAAATGATAGAGCTTGCGTACATTGCCCTCGACAAAAAAGACAACAACTTTATAAATATATATAATGAATATAGATATAAACAAGTAAAATGAATATTAGGGTGGTCCAGAACGGGAGGTAAAATTTCATAGTGCACTGATCCTTTCTCCACACCACTGATTGTTTTGGTGTTGCATTCTTCTCCTTGTGTGCAAAATTTCATCACAATACAATGATATTTAGAGGTCGCCCCACTTTTCATTTTTCTTCTTATTTTCAGGATATGGCAACCAGTAATCGTTCGAGCCCCGAGTGTTGGCTTCTCGGGAAGCCTGTTGATTCCCTGTCATGTGCCCGACTTCCAAGAAAGCGGGATGTGCTGTCATTGTACCTGTTCCATCACGTCGTGGAAAAGAAGACCGTCATGGAAGGCCTGAACTTGGCATGTGGCAAAGTCCTCACCGTATGGGAGAGGGCCAGGATACCGACACAGCGGGTGGATGCTTGCGTCAGGAAACTTCGTGGAACCCACGACAAATACCAAGCGCTCAAGAAACACCGGACTCGTGGGCGAGAGTCGGACCGTGTCAAGGAGAAGATGTTCCTGGATGACCTTCAGGATCTCTTCGATGTTGCCACAAGCGATGCCCTCCAGACCATGACCAACGAAGAAGACAGGGAGTTCCTCAAGATGCAGCGTGAGGACGTCTTCTCGTGCAGCATTGCAGGGATCGACGCAAAGAAATCTGGAGTCGAGGCCAGGCGTGGGAAGAGAATGAGCAAGAAGCTGCTCTCAAGCGGAGATACGACGAACGAGGTCAAAGTTCAAGGGGCCGCTGCTGCCTTCAGTTCCAGCTCCACATCGTCGAGGAGTCACAGGCTGATGACGACTACCGACCTTCAACTTCTGCCTGTACATCTGGTTCTCCTGCAAAGAGGCCCAAGAACATCTTCACATCTCCTGAAGTCGTCGGCGCCTTAGATAGAGTCAATCTCCCAGATCGTGGTGCTGCGTTCGTCACTGGGGCTGTTGCACAAGCCCTGGGCCACGATATTTCTGATCTGACGTTGTCCCGAAGTTCTATACGGCGGTCGCGTAGTCACACACGCCAAATCCAAGATGAAGAAGCACGGAAGAAGTTTCACGCAGCTGGTCCCCTTCTCCTGCATTGGGACGGGAAAATGTTGCAGGAGATGGGAGGGAAGACAGTGGAGAGGGTTGCGATTCCGGTAACCGGTCAAGGATTCGAGAAGTTGCTGGGTATTCCAAGCGCTGCACGAAGTACTGGAGAAGCTCAGGCTGCAGCGTGTCTGGAATTGCTTGAGTCTTGGAAGATTCGCAATGAAGTAGTCGGATTGGTCTTCGATACAACTGCAAGCAACACTGGCCTCCACAAGGGCGCATGCGCTCGGATCGAAGAAGGTCTTGGAAGGGAGTTGGCGATGTTGGCATGCCCATCATGTGTTGGAGTTGTTCTCTCTGACGTCTTTCGAGTCGTCTTTGGGGACACTGGAGGGCCGAGTCGCCCTTTTCAACGTTTCCAGAAGGAGTGGCCGACCATTAACCAGCAAGGGTACACAGTGGCTGAGGATACCCTCTTCGAAGGACACTAGAGCAGCTCCGCTCCCAGATGAAGGATTACCTGGCATCTGCCCTGGCTGATCCAACGAAGTGTCCGCGCGAGGACACTTCGAGTTCTTGCAGCTCGCAGGCCTGTTCCTCGGAGGGACAACGACTCAACCATCGTTTCGTGCCCCTGGTGCCATCCACCACGCGAGGTGGATGTCAAAGGGCATCTACTGCCTCAAAATGTTCCTGTTCCGACACCAGTTCAAGGCAACGAAACGAGAGGAGCGGAATGCGACTGTCATGGCGCTGTTCATTGCCCTGGTGTATGTCCGCTTTTGGCACGAAGCCCTCTGTCATCCCACCCCCACACAACGACATCATGATGCTGACTGAACTCCAGAAGTACACAAACAAGATAAAGGTCGCTGCAACCGCGAGCAATGCTCTCCAACGGCATCTCTGGTACTTGGCGGAAGACTTGGTCGGCTTTTCCCTGTTGGACGACCGATTCCAGACAAGATGAAGGCTGACTGCGTGACCCGATGAAGACGGAAAATCCGATTAAAGATCACCCACGTCGGGCAAAAATCAAAGACACACGGGACATCCGCCTTAATGCCTTCTTCACCAAAAGGTCGTATCGTGTTTTTGACGTCCTGAAGAAGGCGGAGCCCAGGAAGCGAAGCAGGGCTTCCTGCAGATGGATCCTTTGACTTGGAAGGGCGACAAGCTGTACGAGGACTTTCAGGCCAGAGCCAAAAGCCTGAGAGTGGTGAACGACGCAGCTGAAAGTGGAGTGGCCCTGGCAGAGGCGTACAATGCGACGCTGACGAAGGATGAGGATCAGAAGCAATTCATCTTCCGTCTCGTTCACGAACACCGAATGGCCATTCCGACACCCTCAAAGACCAACCTGATGAAAAAGTAAAAAATGGGGCGACCCCTAAATGATGAGATAGAGAGACGAAATTTTGCATGTAATTCCTTTTCATGAAGTGTAATAAAATTAGCCCTGTGGAGAGAAAGAATTATCATTTTCAGTTTTTTGGACCACCCTAATGAATATTTTCACAAAAAAATCGATATAAAGTTGATCTTAAAGTATATAAAGTGTTCGGGTCCGATATTATTATTATTTTATTAGTTTACTTTTATTTACGTTGATTCTATGTATAAATGTTCAAAAAAAGCTTAGCTAAAAAACATATATTGCGCACGCGCCCCCACACATACACAAACACACACAGAGACAAAAAACTATAGGAAATAAAAAGAATGTACTCAGAATGAAATTTTGGATAAGAATATCTAACAAAGCCAAGGACCAATGCAGGATTGAAAATATATATTGATAAGATAAAGAATGAGAAATGAAAAAGAAGACTTTTGATGTGATCTTCAATATCAAAAATTATTAGTTATGGAGTTTTTACCTATTGCGTTTATCTGGATCTGTTCTATCAGATCAGCGGTTCTGAATCATTTTAAAGATGCGTACCCCATAAAAAATTCTAGATTTTTGTACCCAACGAAAATGCTCACAATATTAAGTTATATACAAAGATAATTTTGACTTCAACTTAAAATCATTCATATATTAAGGAGAAAAAACAATATACCTTTTTATTATAGAAAACAATTATACAGTGTAAGAAATACGATTAAATATAAAAAAAAATAAGCCAAAATATTCAGTAGGAAATGGCACTTTGAAAAATACTATTTTATTATTTTATCACAACTTTTTAAAGTTGTCTACACTTGTGAAGTCGAAGAGAACATGTCGGATGAGTATGAGTCAAACTACTTAAAAATTTAGAATATATGTCCCAAATCTTACTCCCAGTTTCGATAAAGAAAAGCTACTCCGAATTCGCAAACCTCGTTGATTTAAAGTTTTGAAATTCAAAGAAATAAACAAAAACGAAAAAGCTCTGCAATTTAATATATTCAAATTTAAAGAAAGCAAGAAGGAGAGTAAAGAAGAAGCTCAGCACAACTGACTTATGTTTTCATCACACAGATTTTTTATTTGCAAATAACATCTAAATCAGTGATTCCCAACCTTTTTTCTGTTATGGAGTCTTTTCGAAATAAAAAATTTTTTTACGGATCCCTTATTTTTTATTGCTGCCAATTTTATTATTCAAGTTGTTTTATTTATCAAAAATATAAGAATAAGTATGGCGTTCTTAAGCACTATTTTAAATTTTTTTACTCAATAAATTTTATATGGTATTTTTTAACTCTACCTATCTATTAAAATTAAGCGGTTATCGACCAGTCGACATGTGTGACTTTACAAAAATAAAATCGCCCGCTTTTTAATACAAATCTTCTGCTTTACATTAGACATCGTCTGATTATTCTGGTCCTAAAGGAGTTAAACTTTATTATAATTAAATTTTATCAAATCAAAAAAGTCTAAATTTTCCTTGGAAAAATATGTTGTTTAGTGTGAGAATTGAACTTGATGCTAAACTTGATATGTCGCGTTCCAATAAAGTCAATAAAAATGTTAAACCTCCTCTATGAATAAAATTAAGTGGATTGCGATTTTTTGAATGCAGATAAAATCACGACTGAACGCTTTTAAATTACTAATTAAAATGATATTTTAATCCAACATGATTCAACAAGCTATGAAGATGGGGAAGCAGTCAGATAAAAGCTTCTTACCATAATATATCAGTTTTTTCAATTTCAGAATAAAATATTTTTTTAATTAGACCCTTGGCAAAATTTGATAAAATCCAAATTTGAAATAATCTTATATGGAACCCTTTAAAAATAGCATGGACCCGTTGGGGATCCTCATGGACCACGCTGAGAAACACTGATCTAAATTAAAAATATACGCATGAGATTCACTACTACGATCCATTGGAATACCGCTCAAAAACCCGAGAGAATTTATCCGAGATAGCTTCAAGAATAAAACGCTTTGTAGAGGAAAAACCAGAACATAGGTTTAACGTGATTAGTATTTGCTGCATCAAATAATTGGTTGCTTCATAAAAACATTTTATTTAAGAAATGACGTAGTATTAAAAAAGAGATGAAAAAGCGGTATTGAGATACTTTAAACAAAGGACAATTTTTAGTCTGCTGTCAATCAATGAATAGATAAAAGGAAATACGCTATAAACAACTATTTCAATTGTCGTCGCAAGGGTGAAAAGTTAAGAGATCTTGGCGTATACTTTGTAGCGCTCATCATAAGGAACTCTTAATGTTCTCAAATTGATGTACAAAATAGGTATTGTAAATACGACAACAGAAGATAGATAGAAGAATAGGGATAACATTAGTTTAACACTTCTCCGCGAAATTGCTTGAATATATTGCTTGTTAGTAGAATTTCTTTTCCTTGACTTAATCCTGCGAATTAGTGTTAGAGCCAAAGCCAACAAAAAAGCAAAGAAGAATACAATGGGCAAATAAAGGATAAAAACTTCTCGAAGATTCATCATTATAAAAAGGAGCTGTTCTTTGTTTTGGCGTATAACTTGAAATTGAAACACTTTTACAGGAATGTCACATATAATTGCTAACAAAATAGAAATTAGTGTAGCGTGCTCAAAGCATACTGTATTTCGCCACTTTGCAAGATGCAGGCAATGAGTTATAGAAATTTGTAAGTCTAATACAAAAAACACAAGCAGAAAGCGAAATGCTATTTTGATAACATTCAAAAAGTCTAGATACTCGCGATAGGCTGTGCAAAATGTGTCAATAGCTGTTTCCCAACTTTTAGGAAATTTGATAGACTCAACAAACAAGAATACAATGAAATGAATATTTACTAGTAATGCCAATAAGCAAATGTTTCTGAAAATGTTAAAGGAACAAACTTTATTCTTCAAACTATTACTAATATTGTAACTGATAGCGTTGAGTAGAATGCCGAGAAGGTTTAAAGAGTAGAAGATGATAAGAAGGGTTATACTCTCGTGATTGCAGAAAGAGCAGAAAAGTGCAGAAGGATTACACTTGCTGTAAGAAGTAAATACAGGCATCACTTCTATAGAAATAGTTTTCGGTAGCTACCCTTTACACAACACAAACATCTCCAACATTTCAAACGTAAGTGAAAGAATGCAATTATATAATCAATGCAATACGTTTTTATGCAAACACATTTTATATTTATGAACTTCTCTCTCTTTTCTGGTAGGTAAATAAAAGCATGAAAAATAAGCACTACCAAAGGAGTGATAAAAATTGTAATTCACACACACACACACCGAAAAACAATGAAGTTTATATAAATATGATTGGTGCAACAAATAAGGGATAGAAATGATGAAAAAATCATTTTTCAAAAAAATTGAAATATTGTTTTATCCATTTTTATATTGCCTTGTCAACATTCACAAAATTAATTTACAACTAGGCCCTGCTTTACAATGTTGTCAACGGCCATTTTACATTTCCAATGATCTCATATTTTATCCTTTAATCCTTTGAGCAAAGACTAGTCGTGTGCTTTCTTTTTCAATGATATTTTATATATATTCATTCTGTAAAGATTTGACAAGCGTGCCCATTATGAAGAATGATTGTGAAAATATTATATATAGTGGAGAGGACGCACTGAAAACTTTATTTACCAAGGGCTTTCGAAACTAAGTTTCTTTATCGAGATAAAAATAATAAGTGTTAAAGGCAATAAACAGTGGAAAGAAGCCAAAAGTCCTGTGTCCATAAAATATGTTCACCGATGGAAAGCTTCCCTCCCCTCTCCTTATCGACTGGCCTGAACACAAGCAAGGTAAGTTCACACGTGTAGCTAGTGATAAATAGAAATTTTAATATAGAACTAAATATCTAATTAACTGCATAACTAATTATCCCCTTCAGGCTCAACACAACATCAGCGTTCAATAAAATAAAAAATGGCACCCACGCGATTACTTTTCAAAACGCGGTCCTTAGAATGCTAAATAATAATTCATAATTTAATTTAGGCTTGTGATATTTCTATATACTTTATTTCTTTTTAAGCCGTTTTATTTATTTGATTTTATCACACGGTGGACATTATTTCTCAGAAGGGCTAAACTAGGACCACTATTCTTCAAAAGCCCTATTTTTCTCATCTATACTATAGTTTCACTACAATATATTAATTTCCTTAGCAATATTAACTTCCTTTTCCCTCCTGGTAACAACGTTCAAATCTTCCCGGGGGCGTGAGAACGGTTGGTTAGATGCTGGATTCGATAACTCAAGGTCTTGGGTTCGATCCCACATCAAGCCTGCTTTCCTCATAGTTCGATACAAGCGGCGCAATTGTGCCTTCTCGATTAAAACAGCCTATGGTACCTTTACCTTTCCCCTTACTTCATGAACACCTTAAATATATCGTTCATCTTAAAAATAAATTTTTATAAGAGCATATGGATATAGCTTTTATATCTCGTAAACAACTAACATTTCCTCTTCATGTTTTATTAAAAAAATGGCGGAAAAAAGAATATACTAGAAATAGCAGAATCAATGGCACATCTTATTTCAGGCGCGCTTTCATCAAAGGAATTAACTTCTGGGATTATGGACAAGGTTGAGAGCATTGGTTGAAGAGCACGAATTTTGGTTTGAAGCTTTAAATCTTCGTTTTCGCTATGAATGCTGACTACTTGGAAAAGGTCCATATGGAATGTGGTGAGTACAAATTTATCCAAAAAATCTATGATGGTATTGATGCTGTCAACAGAACATCCTGTCAAAATTAAATCACATAAATTTTAAAAAGTATTGCAAATTGCTTAAATTGTCACATATGAAAAGCGAGTAAGCAGTTCATAGTTGAAGGATAATACTATTTTCCCATTTATAATTATGTATGTATGTATAAAAGAAATTGAAAATTGCAAACCTATAAAGTAAATTTGACCTGACACTACAAAATAAAGGAGTATGGTGGGGATAGGGGTTAAAAATTTAGAAGCAAAATTTGCAGATATTAAATGAATGATGATGAATTTTTGAAATCGCCTTTCTATATCAAGTTTTTATGTATTACACTTATTTGTAATAAATTAGAAATAAAGACTAACTTGAAAGAAAAATCATACCAGAAAAGACATTTGAGTTCTTTAACTTAGTGAAGGTTGTGTGAAAAAAGTCAATGATTAGGTTGGAAGCAACATGGATAAAATTTTCGGAATTCGTGGAACTTATTCTCACTTTGAATGTGGAGATGAAGGAGTCAAGGATTTTGGTAATTTCTTTACCTGCTGCGACGGCGCGTTTTTTCAGCGTAAAATGTTCCGACAAGAAAAAGGAAAGAGATAACAACACTTCAAATGTTTGTTTATTTGAATAGATGCTATTTATGATGTTTGATTCAAACACTCTAACGTCTTTGTCATTGCTGTTACGAGGAGAAGCAGACATTTCTATATCCGAATGAAAAATATTAGGTTAAAGTATAAAAATAAACATATTGTATACGGCATATACTTTTCAAATCATACAAATAAATCAGGCCTTAAAAATTCTGAATACGTCCCCGTACATACAGTTAAACAAAAAATATATTGGAGACATGAAGAACATTTGCGTAAGTATTGTTATACTGTTTAATATGAACAAAACCTGAATGTTTAAATGTTATTTACTCATAAAGTTTGCTAAATGACAGGAAAGATTAAACGACAAAATGAACAAATACGAGTGCACTGACGATTACAATTTTTTTAATCAAATACTTATACGTCTCATAGTAGGCAAATGTGGATAGATACCAAGGATATCATTTCAAAGATTTAGGGCTCGATTCACGAAGTACCTAAAATAGGATTTCTTATTCTCTAATCGAATGCCTTCGGTTGACGTCAGGTAGGGCAGCCAGACATCAAACGCACCACAGTCCAATAAAAAAGCCCCGCCATATAAATCCTTGTGGATACGGGAACAAAGGAAATTAAACAAAGTCTTTTTATATCTCTCACTATCATAAATTTTTTTTATAATATTAAGAAATGTTTGAAAAGAAGTTTAAGATCAAAAACAAAGTTTTTATATCATCAAGTTTATATAGCATATATATATATTCATTATTCTTTATCAAGTATAGAGCAAATGAGAACTTTATGCTAATCACAGTTTGAATCAATAAACTTTACTTCATTTATTAAAATAAAATCGAAAAGAATTACGAATTTTAGGAGAAGCTTACTCTTCTCGAAAAAAGATCCATACTATGTAATGGCGTAGCTCTAGAACAGAGGTTCCTAAACTGTAGGGAGTAGTGATGGGACGATACCAAAATTAATAACGATTCCGATTCTACTTAATATACCTGTTCCCGATACGATTCCCGATACAATTCCGATTCTAAAATATTACAACTTGAAATAACTTTTTAATATTATTTTGAACTTTAATTAATTTCTATAACTTTTTGCGAATAAATATCCTCAATATGAAAGCAAAATTATATAAATAATCCACTTTTGAAAATTTTGAGTTTAAATTTTGAAAATTAAAAAAACTATAGTCATAATTTTGAGCAGTGAGAAGCATATTCAGCTTATAATGATAGAATAAAATTTTATTAATATTACATAGAGATCTTTTGAATCAATCGTAATTAAATTGGAGCTTTCCTAAATTATAGTGCAAAAACATAAGCATTTCTCCCGTTTTTGCTTCTAAGCATTTCTTTTAGGAGAATAAATATTTCCTCCAATACTAAAAACTCTTTCACTTTCAACTGAAGAAGGCGGAGCACATAAATACTTTTTTGAAAAAACGCCAATATTGGAAGGTCTTCTTTGTTAGCTTTCCACCATTCAAACGGACTTGAGTTTTTTTCTATTAATTTATATTTTAAATATTTCGTAATTTCAGTCTCTAGTTTTCGAGTAGTTGTTATATGTAAAATTGATGACTTCTTTTTCTTGTTTTCTTTCTCATTTTGAATTTTTCTTTTTTTAATCTCAGTAAAACATTTTTCAAAACTGAAATTGAATTCAACGCTTCGCTCATTATCCTCCATTAGTGTCTCGACTTAAGCGAATGTTCAACTTATCCAACTTCGAGTTAAGAAAAGTTTCTACAATGTTATTAGTTCTTAAATGCGATGAGGACCAGTATCATCTTCGATTTAAGCGAATGATCGACACATCCGACTTACACAATGAGATTTTACAATTAGTTTTAATTTACTATTTAAGTAAAATTTATTTGAACTAATGTATTTAAGTGAGTGGGTTGTGCGTTGGGCGTGTGTCCCGCACTAGACAAATTACTCATAGTTCGATAAATGCGGTTTTAACATTTAAAATGTACATGAAATTTTTTTATATAAAATTATAACACAAAATTTACAAAAAAAGTAGCTTAAACATAATAATGCACACCTAACACAAAAAAATGTTAAATTTTTTTATAATTAAATAATTTTGTCGAATCAAGTGATTCTACACACTAAGTAGTAAAATCATTTATACAATAAAATCCTAAGTAAAGGAAATCAATGTAACGTATTAACTTGGAATCGTTTTGGTATCGGAGCGAGTTGAAATATTCCCACTCCGATTTTGATTTCCGATGCTAGAGAAAATTTCCGATATTCCGATACGATTCCGATTAATCGTCCCATCACTAGTAGGGAGTTCCCCCTAGGGCGTAGGTAAAATGGAAAAAGATGCAAAATAAATAAAGAGATAATTTTTTTCAGAGTATTGAAGATAAAAAAAACACATTGAAGTTAAAGTCCATTTTTTAGTTCAAACAAAGCATACAATTTTGACTAATCCCTATTGAATTTTATTGGAAATTTGAAAAATTGGTTAATGTAATAATTTTCAGGTTAAAAAGTTTTTAAATATATCTTTGTATTGAAAATAATTACTTGAACATTAAAAATATTATTACTAAAATATTTATTATGTGAAAAATGAGATTCCTTTTCAACTACATATGTTTGGGGTCAGGATTTCCAAAACTTATTTCGATAAAAACCAAGCAACTAAATCGGTTAGAAGTTAGCAGTGATTTGTGTTGTGCATCCACTTTAAAACCTAAATTTAAGTCTTTTCTTCAAAAATAAATAAAACAACCTTATCCCAAAATTTTTCATAGTAATTATATATCATTTTAGTGGAAAAAGTAGTAAACTTAAAAAATTATAATTAATATTAGTAAATCTTGGTATAAAGTGATTAACATTCAGCATGATGTTTTTTTAAATAAAGGAGGGGGTGATGTTATGTTAAAGTTCTAGCACAAACGAAAATTGAACGGGTATTAATTTTGCAACATTTAAGTTTTTAATAACACTTAAAAAGGGCGAAAACTTGATACAAAAATATAGGTATGAAAAATATGGACACACTATGAAAGTTTTGCATTTTTAGTTGGTGGTATTGCCCTTCAGGAAAAGAATATACTTCTATAACAATGGTTTTCATGATCGCGAATTGAATCAAGAAGAATTGGATCAAGATCTCAGCGGCGGATCCAAGGGGCGGGCCTCATGGGCCTAGAGCCCCCCCCCCCCCCCTATGAAAAATGGTTTCGAAAATTACCCTTACTAATGTATACACTTACATGTATAAAAATAATTTTTTGCAATTTATTCATGGCAAAATGATGTTAAAAATATGAAAACATAGGTAATTAATGATTTTAAAAGACATAATACAGCTGTCGTATTCTCTGAAGACTTTTAACTTAGATTTTTTTTAATAGATTTCGCCACCCTCCCCACCCTATAAGAAATTTCTGTATCCGCCACTGCGAGATCTCACTCTTTCAACCCATTTGGTCATCTGCAAAAAAATGGTGAAAATTTTCAACTGAAAGGGCTAAGCTTGAGAGATATCTCAAAAATCAATTTCACTTATTACACATTGAGACAACCTAAACAGTCAACTGTTTGAAAGTTTGTTCATTACTGAAACTTCAATGATCAGTTTCTCACTTCATAAGGTACCTTTTTTCCATCGAAAAAGACACACACACACACACACACACACACACACACACACACACACACACACACACACACACACACACACACACACACACACACACACACACACACACACACACACACACACACACACACACACACACACACACACACACACACACACACACACACACACACACACACACACACACACACACACACACACACACACACACACACACACACACACACACACACACACACACACACACACACACACACACACACACACACACACACACACACACACACACACACACACACACACACACACACACACACACACACACACACACACACACACACACACACACACACACACACACACACACACACACACACACACACACACACACACACACACACACACACACACACACACACACACACACACACACACACACACACACACACACACACACACACACACACACACACACACACCTAACATTGATACTGAAAGATCTTGGGTTCAAATCCTGTACAATGTAAAATATGTATTAAAACTTTTTAGTTTATATTTCAAAACAGGATCCTCATAGTGTGTTTTCGCAGTGAAGAAAGGCAATAGTACATGTTTTACTTTGTAGGGAACGCCATGTCTTTTTACAAAGTGAAGCATACACAAATTGTGATACATTCTTGTTACATTAGTATGCACATTCAAAGATAAAAATGATAACGTTACGTGAACTAGAAGTAGGATTAAAAGGTGAAGAAAAGTCAAAAGACAAGGATGAGAAAAATGAATTGTTTGAGGGAGGTGGAGATTCACATTTGTCGGTTTCAAATGGCACATTCGCATTTCTATAAGACAAAAAAGATTATGAGAATTCAGAGGCAACAAGATAATTAAAATGAGTAGGAAAATAGATACTTTCGAAGTTAGAAAATAAAATGACATTTTTATATTTAAAAATAATTTTACCGTTATTTATTCCGATTAAAATGCACACGATAAGTCTTTCTTCATTCTAGTCCTCAAAAGGTTAAAATTAAGTCTTAAGAGAAAAAAGGTAACAATTTTCATCAGATTTAAGACTGCTTGCTATATAAAATGTACAATGTACATACGCAATTAATTTTGCTTTTAGATTTAAAAAATTTCTAATAAATGCAAAAATTATAACAAGTGTCCTAAAACAGATAGGAAACCCAAAAGATTTTTTTCCCATTATCTAAAATACTAAAAAAATTCAACTCTGATCTACAGACTGAGACTCCTATCCCTTCAAAATTTTGCACTCCATCGACTCCCGACTACGCAACCATTAAAAGTACCCCAGAGTGTTCTCATGCATTTACCTTGGTATAACACAGATAAAAAAGTTTGGAAGTGAATAATTTTATCAAAAAAAAGTATTTTTAGCTATTTTTGTGACTTGAGCAAATTAAAGATGGTGTAAAAAAATAGGGCCAAAAAAAAGAAATATTCTCTAAAAGTGAATTAAATTCTCTCACACATAAATCTGTTTTATTAATGTAGGATTAACTTAATTATGAGATACTTAATTATGAGAACTTACTTATTGGAGACACTGATGCAGCTCTGCTTAAAAAAACCTTATACAATTTAAAGCCACAAGTTTTTTTATATTCAAGAATTTTTTGAGTGCAGTTTAAACACCATGTTAAGAAATAGGTCAAGGTTATACATCGATCAAGCAAAATAAACACGATTCAATACTGTCCCTTCGGATGCGTCTGTTGACCCATATTTTTGGAACAAATTTCAAATAAAGTTGTACTTTTTTTGGGGTGCAAAAAATATATTAAACTTATGTATTCACTTCACAGAATATATCATCATCAAAACTATTGTTTGTGTTCATACTAGGGCCGTGCGCGCCCAGAACACATTTGTCCACACAGATTCGCCTACAAACGAATGTACTAGAATTTCAATAATAAAACAAACAGATAACTATAATACCAATCTAAATATGTCCTACCTCCCATTTTAATATAGGGATAAATTATATCCATCACGAATTTTATTCAAAAGGCATTTTGTGGACTCGGATTTTTCAACAAGAACCAAAAAAACAGATATCTAATTGTAGTGGTATAATTGAAAGTGTCGTTGTAAGCCAAATAGAAAAATTGATTCCATAATTGGAATACACTGAAAGATTAACAGCGTGCGGCCTTTGTTATATTCAGAGTTCAAACGCTCAATGTGGATAATGAAAATCCGCGAGTATAGAAACTCAACCCGCACCCAACCTACAGATTTTCGCATTATTATATTGAAACGCACACTAAACCTCTCAGAAAATATTTTCTCGCAGGATACACCCGTCAACGACCACCGTTTGGTCGACCCTAAGAAGACATGCAGAAAAAGAAGAAAACAAAAAATCCTATTAGAAGACACAAAGGAATACCGATTTTTTATTACAACATAAGCACGCGTCCTAAGCAAACATTATATGATAAAAGAAAAGTGATTAGAGTAAAATAATATTCACACACGCGACTACGTTTATCACTCTTATGGTGTGTATTGTGCAACGCTGAAATAACATTCTGCATTCCACATTGCTTGCTTGTGGAACAAGAAGGAAGACACACCATCTTTATTACCCGACATTACACGTGTAAGAGTCAGCTCCCAAACTTTCATTTTTTTGAAATCAGTCCTATGTTTAGCAGTAGAGATTATGATAAGAAAAAATTTAGTAACCTCATTACCTCACCAAATCTAACAAAGAGTATTGAAAAGGCATTCCTATTTTGAGGATTATCTAATACAAGTAGTAGAGTCCTTTTAAAATCTATTTCTTTTAGCGGCTAAATATATATTTAAAATGGAAAGAAAGAGTTGTAGTGGTGATAAGGCTTTCAAAACACAAAAATGGAAATTTAAAGTAATTATTTATAATTTGAAAAAAAAAACAAATAACTTTTGAAGATAAAATTACATAACATAGAAAAAATAAATTGATAAATATTGTTCATACCTAAATATTGTTCATACGAAAGGAAAGGCAAAACTTTGTAGACTCCAAAAGTATTTCTTTGAAAGTAGGATTTTTAGTTACAAAATATTGATGGTATTTGGCAAAAATATCAGGATTGAAACCAAGATGTACCGGATTCGGATATCCGATAAGATTTACCGGATAGCCAGCCTGGTATTATTAAACAATGCTCATAATTATTTGATTTAACGATTTTATTATAACTTGCAAATTAGAAAAAATTACAGATTATTTTTGAAATTATTATCCTTTTAATTTTGTAATTAGAGTTCATATTTTTTACTAACCCATTTACGACCAATGTTCATATTTTGGAACATAAGTAATTTCATTACTTTTTTAAATGACTGAATATAAATCGTCTGCGTTTTTTTAGATATCGTCTGCTTTGCTTGGTCTTAACCCTTTCGTGACCAGAAAAATCAGACGATATTTATTAAAAAGCAGAAGATTCATATACAAAACAATTTGAAAAAGCAGACGAAGGTAAAATTGTTTATGTATCATATATGATACACTGGTCACGAAAGGGTTAAATGGGCTAAAGCAGGGAATTTGTTTTTTTTTTGGGATTTTTTGTAATTCTGTTTCTATTCCTTAAAATTTTACTCAGCAAATACAATTATTTTAAACAAGAGGATAAAAAATACTATTTTATAAATCAATTTAAAAAACAACATTAAAATTGTCAAAGTTTGATTTTTAAATTTTAACGGTATTTTATTTTGAAATATTTTTAAAATTTATTTTAAATATTTTGTCACTTGTGAAACAGTAAAAAGTCTTAAAAATGAAAATTTAAAATGAATTTATTTAGAAAAAAATGTACCACATTTTTTATTTGTAAGTTAATTAACATTGAATAATGTTTGGTAAAATTTAAAATAATACCAAGCTTAAGATATCCGCACAACAGGATATTGTCGAGTTATCCGGTACATCCAGTAGTGGGATTCAGCCGGTTCGCACAGGTTCGTTAGAACTGTCTCACGGAATTTTGTTGATTGGGAAATAATCAAAATTAATCAGTTTATTTGCTGACAAGTTTGACTTTTTTCTAATAGAACCGGCTAACAAAAAATTTGAATCCCACTACTGGGTACATCCCTAACTGAAACAATAGGACAAGTTTTTAATGTAGCAAGCAATCGACTTGAAAAACTACCGCTTATTCACTCATAAAAAAATCTAGTTAATTTACAAACTTTCAATATGAAGAACTAGTAAAATCATATTTCACTAAACAGTGATTCAAATGCTCTCTTAGCAATGTGCAGTGATTCTTCAACATAGAAATAATTATATCTCTAGTACTCATGATAGACAGAGTTTAGATGACAACTACTATATGGATAGTAAAGCCTTCTCTGATTGCAAGATAACCCTTGTAGTTTTTAAACATTTTATTACTTAATCTTTACATTGTTTTCAATAAATTCAATCAATCGGGGCGTGAATAAGGTTGGTTAGATACTGGGTTTCGATAACTCAAGGTTTTGGGTTCGATCGAGCATCAAGTCTTCTTTCTCCATAGTTCGATAGAAGCGGGGCAATTGTGCCTTCTCGATTAAGACACCCTACGGTACCTTTACCTCAATCAATCTAAAATTTGATTTTTGGTTCGTTCTTCAATTCAATTTCTTCAATTTTAAATATACCAACTTTCCGTTTTAAAATTTTTATTTTATTTAAACTACCAACTGCATAAATTGACCTTTTTGTTAACTTGGAAAATGTATAAGCTCAAGAAATTCAATGAAGAAAAACATATACTTTGTGTATAATAAAAAAGATAGGCTGACGCGTTGAATTTTTTTTGGTAAAAACAAATCATCATCAATCAAATTATATTCATAACAAACTGTAAATGCTATGTATAATTTTCTTTTTTTGGAAAATGGAAAGCGGATATAAATAATAAAGTATGTCTTTCACACAAGAAAACAACGTATAAGACAAAGTAAAAATCTAAACCGTGATTAACTTTAAACTTATAGGAATCATAGAAAATGACTGAAAATTAATGTTTTGGGCATGAGGTTGAACACTAGTTAAACCAAACAACGCAAGCATGAATTAATTTATACGTCATGGGGGGTATGCAATGAGGGCGTTTGTTGTCTGTACAGCGATGATGGCCGCCTACGTTACGGTTCGAAAAGAAATTTCGTATTTCAGACTTCACTTTTTTTCGTAAGGTAAAAAATCGTATCGGAATAAAAATTATTTTTTATATATTATTCATAGAGGAAACGCGTTAATCTGTTTTTAATATGCACTCATCAAATTTATTACATCGTCGATAAGAATGGGTTTCAACTCAATTTTTTTTCAAGAAATTTTATTCTCATGTGAACCGATTCCTTCAAAACAAAGTATGTGTACTTCAAATTAAAAAAGGTGAGCTATTTTTGGATTATTTTGTCATAAAAAATGTTATGAAGATTTTTCCAGAAAATTTCTATACAATATCTCTAAGGTTTAGGACTTTAAAAATTGAAAAAACAATTTGTCAAATATGCCTAAGTATACGACGCGTTGAAATGATTGTGTTCTTCCACCAGAAAAAGACAAAAAAAGCTTTGAATTTTTTAAGTGTCATTGAAAAAGCCAAAATATAGCAATATCTGTGAATGCCTATATTTATTTGAAAATAAAAAAATTTGTTCATGTTGTTATGAGTAGGGAAAATATTTGGCGACTCCGATTCAGCCACCATTTATTTGTAATTTTTGAGACTGCAACTACATTTATAGCATTACAAGTTCAAGTGAAATGTTTTCAAATTTAAGTGAAATCTTTTCAAGTTCAAGTGAAATTTTTTCAAGTTTTAAGAGTATTTTATTTTTAGGTTAGACTAGAAAACTAATTTTTTATTAAGTTTGAAAATATTTGATTTTTTGTTGAGAGAAGAGTACACATCTTTTACAAATTTTTAGAGTTCAAAAAAAAATTAAAAAATGCAAACTAAAAATTAATTCTCGTAAAAAACGTCTAAAGATAAAATACTCTTAAAACTTGAAAACAGTTAACTTAAATTTGAAAATCACCTGAATTTGTAATGATATATATATAATTTTTTAACATTAATGAGTCCACCTAGTGCCCGCGCTAAGCAAAAATTTTAGCGGGGGGGGGGGGAGGGGGGCTTCATTCAGCGCTAATTTTTGAACTATAAGATAAATCTGCTTCAAGGCGAAAAGAAAACATATGATGTATTTGTCAAGCCATATACATTTAAATACACATTAAACACTAACAAATTAACATTAATTTGTTTGATCTGTATAGAAAATATCTATACAGATGACATTTTCGTGAAAGAAATTATCACGAATGCTAGATGTTTGTCATATTTTTTTAGGGTAACGAAAATTTTTTTAGGGGAGCTTGAAAATTAGCTGGGGGCTTGAGAAATAGTTGGAGGGGGGGGGGGCTTTTGCCCTAAAATTTAATAGGTAGGGCGGGCTCTGATTCCACCTATATATATAATTTTGCAATTTTGACAAAAAAATTATAATATGCAACATCAACTTTGAAGATTTTTTGGCTTAAATGGGATAATCATAGCTACAAATCGATCAAAATTAAATCAAATACCAAATTCTTTCTTGCGCATTTGTAGAACGATTAAGGGAGGCGCATTAATAATTTGCTTTAACGATATTTATACACATATATATAATATATATAACCTTGAAAAAAGGATACATTTAAAGCAAGGTATTAACTTAAAAGTAAATTCATGTGAATACAAATTCGTTATATGTATCAGAAAAGTAGGTATACTGTTATGTATTTTAAAGAGGTGGTTTAAATTAAGGGAAGCAGCTTTAGATTTATTGATCATTTGATACGTTTAAATTGACATGAATATTGACTAGTTATAGTGTTTGTATTTTGGTTTAAAGATTATTTGATAAAACAAACTTAGGATAAACAGGAATGCAATATGTCTTCAAGTTTATAAAAATGATTAAAAAAACAAACTTGAAAACTGGTGCCTGGAAAATAAGGATAAAATATGCCTTAAAGTTAATAAAAATGAAAATAAAACTTGTAAAAACTCTTTCTCCATTTCTGCAAATAGTAGGATAGTGAAATTTTAAAATGTACACTTTCAATAAATAATAAAAATGGAAGGAGAGTTTTTAGAATCTACCCATAGTTTATCTTCATTTTTCCTTTATTATCGTAGCATTAGCGCCTTCTTCATAGAGCAGGGTTCAATTTTGATTAAAATCAGAGTGTTAGAAATTTCTAGAATCCCAATCAGAATTATAGGCATTTAAAAAAAACCCAAAACAGAAACAGAATCAAAATCAGACTTAAAGAGGCACAAAATAAGATTTTTTTATACGTTGGAAGCCCAGCTAGTATTTGTGAAAAATTAAGAATTGAGCTCCACAGTATCTTCCCTATCGAGGCAACACAATTAGATGAAAATCCGCATACAGTGTGTAAACAACAGGTGAGGAAAAATTTTCTAATTCTCACAGCCAGAAATCTAGAACACCTGCCCCGTTGAGTTTAAAAGCTACGACAAACAACTATTTGCATATTTCAGCAAATCATGCATCAGCACAGAAGCTACTGGAAACTAAAGCAATCCATCTTTCCACAGCTGCTAAACTTCCGTGTAAATATCTACAAATATGTTTTTTTACTAATCACAATCAGAAACAAACTCGTATTTTGAGAACCAGAATCAGAATCATAATAATAATCATCTAGATTCTAGATGACAATAACTTCATCAAATCATCATAGGAATTGCTTTTATATATAAACAAAAAAATTATTATTTATAAAAAAAAATGTATGCAATTGAAAATTTTTGAGTTAATTTAAAAAAATTTAGCCTCATTCCCTTTCAATCTTGGGAACAAAAGCTATATACAAAAACGAACAATTCAAGAAAAGAGCCTAAGCTGTAGAAGATTCGTACCCTAGACATTCAAAACCAAAATGGGAGGGTTTAGTATAAAAAATTTGATCACGATTTTTGATACGAAGCGTCCAAACTGGATATGAAACGTCTAGAACTCATTCTTTCAATTCCAAAAATAAGTTCCTAAGTTTTGTTCGGAATGAGAACCGGCGTTAGGAAAGCAAACTAACATTAGTATAGTTTTGTAGCAATAGATAGAAAATAGTTCGCATTATTAATTAAAGCAAGTAATTTTCGATTTGTTTTAAAATCATTCAATATAACTAACTAAAAATGACAAAACAACTGGGTAAATATGATTAAAACCTACTCAAGAAATTTTTTTTATCCCATCAGTCACAACCAGAAATAAAAAACGAAAAAAGATATTTTACTCCTGGTGGTCATCTCTTCTTTTCAACTCCTTACCCAGATCCTTAAGAAATATCTCATTCTACTCCAAATTTAAAAAAGATCTTTTTATCCATCTACTCAATGAACCCACTCATTTTAACCCATTTACGACCAATGTTCCTATTTTGGAACATAAGTAATTTCATCTTCGTCTGCTTTTTTCAATGAATTTGAATATAAATCGTCTGCGTTTTTTTTTTAGATATCGTCTGCTTTGCTCGGTCTTAAATGGGTTAAAGCACTGTTCATAAGTATTCTATTCTCTTTATCATATATCACTATTATTTTTTAACATACAAAAACTCTTTTCTCATTTTCCTTTTGTTGTATTTACTTAAGTGATTCTTTCTCACTACAAACCTTTGCTTGATCCAAATAAAAAATTCTATCAATAACCCTCAATATTTTTTCAACAAATGCTAAAATCGCTGGCGGATCCAGAGGAGGGGGTACCTGGGCCTAGCGGCCCTATGAAGAATGGCGTCAGATATTCCCCTTACTGATTTTGCTCTTTCTTAAAGCATATCAAGACTTGAATGGTAGTATTTTACTAGTATTTTTTAAAGTTGCCCCTCCCCCTCTATGGTCAATTTCTAGATCCGCCATTGGCTAAAATCCATTTAAATTGGCAGTCATACATAAAATATAACTTGATTGATTAACATATCTCATGCTGGTTATTAATTTGTTTTTTTAATTATAAGTTTTACAGGCTTTGAAAGAAGATGAATAGTTTGTTTTTTCTTTTATTATGGTGAAGCACATTTACTTTACATATTTATGTGGAAATAAATTTATTTAAAAATAAAATTATTTCATTTAAAAATTACCTGTCTATTTTATCTACATTCAGAAATATTAAAAATGAGTCAATACAGAAAAAATAAAAAATACCAGATTTACTAAACTCAAGTTAAATTATGGGAAAATTTTTTTTAGCAATGCCGCAACGAGATGAAGATGAGAATAATGTTCTTCATTCTATGTTATTTCCTACTTCTTGTGAGTACTTAAATAAGGAAAGCAGCTTCACTAGAGCTATTGGCTTCTTCACAGCTGCTACCTCTGCAAGCACAGCGAAACTGAGAAGCACAAGTAATTTACCTTCGGCATTTGACAGAAACACGAAATATTTTATCCGATAAAGGCTTTGTCTTTTTCTTCTTTGAAATGTGATAGAAATAGAGAGTATTAAGAAAATGAATACACCGTATTAACTGGAAAAGATAATGGCATGCTAAATTTTATTTAAATTTTAATAGGCCAAAAAGGTACAATAATGATCTACTATTAAAAATGGTAAACGATAATGGTCTGAAGTTTTTTAGAACAAAACAATCTTTTTAAAGTTACAAATGCTCAAGAATTTATTGAGAGTAAACGTTTTCAGAAAGATTAGCTGTTTTACTAAATACTGATTTGAAAAAAAATGCATTATGGATCAGCAATTTCGCCCGATCTGTTGTTATACTCTATTGTTTTTGCAATTTACTGTTTTCGACAGCATCAGATAGCCAACGTATTTAAAAATCTTGTGGATTCCGGCAATGGAAAAAATGCAATGAAAAAATAACAGAACACGAAAAACGCATTCATCATCATGCTTGATTGAAAAGATTTTAAAAAAAAAGTTATCAAAAGAGTCAACAATTGGCAATTTAGGATTAAATTTATAGAGGAATAGAAAAAGCAGTGGATAAATCTTCTTAAACGTTTTGTAGATTGTATTATGCTATTTGGCTACTCACCAATTTGCTTTTCGTAGACACAGAGAAGTAGTTATATGAAACAGTCCTGGTAATTTCTTTCACTTGTTACTTCTTAGTAAATATGATTCTTTGCTGTTGCGTTATCTAAAATATGTAAAGTCTAATCTAAAGTCAGTATCTCTTTTATATAATAAGATACAAAATGCACTTATTGAATTATTAGGTAATGAAGTTCGCTATTCTATCCTGAATAAATCAGAATTAACACTGAAACTAAAGCTGTTGTAGTAAAAAAAGTTTTATTAATTTTATCAGAATTAAAGAAAAAAAGCTGAAAGTTTGCAGACAAAATCACCTTAAAATTAGAAACTGCCGGTCTTGATTTGATTAACTGTCGTGGACAGACGTACGAAAATTCACCAAAAATGGATGGTAATATTTCAGGTGTTCAAAAACGAATATTACAGAAAAATTTTAAAGCTATTTTTGTGAATTGTGATAACCATTCTTTAAACTTGGTTGGAGTGCATGCAGCATGAGAGTATGTTTTGGTTGTTCATTTTTTGGTATGCTTGATTCTTTATACAAGTTTTTGCTAGACCAACTTTGAGATGGGAAAAATTGAAGGAAACAGCAGGAATCACAGTGAAAATTATTTCCAATACAAGATGCAGTGCTAAACGCTATGCTGTTTGTTTGAAAATCAAAAATAGATGATAAATCTGAGTTGGAAGATTTGCAAGTGATACTTCTGTATCAGTAGACACAAGAAGCGAAGCAAATAGTTTACTGCATAACATATATACTTTCTAACTTTGTTCATTTTTCAGACAATATTTTAACTTCTATCGATCGAGTAGGGAAAAACTTCAATGCTTAAGAAGGAAATTCATTGAAGCACAATCTGATATCCAAAATTTATAATTCCTTTATAAAAGTACGAAATACCATATGTAAAAGTTATTGCAGAAAGCGAGCAAAAGTGCTTAAATTTGGGGATTTGATTTGAAACAACAAAATAGAAAGCGCCACAGAAATTTTTTTTTGGAAGAGACAAATTATGAACATGAACATATGGCTTTCAAAAAAGAAATGAACGTAAAACTGGAAAATATAATAGACGAATACGCAGAAAGTGATCTTTTATAAGGATAAGTGGGCTGGAAAAAATTTTTGTATTTCTTTTAAATATTGATTATCTCATTTTTTTTCATATGGAAGTATAGTGGAAAATGCAAAGTAGCTGCAGAAGCAAACAACGGTGACTTTGATGAGGCAGAAGTTTGTCGCAAAATCACTGAATGTAGGATGCTAATAAATTAAAAGGAAAGTTATTTACTTTTATGAAAATTAAGACTCCAATACAACCTTTTAATTTTACAATATCTCATGGGCATAGTTTTTCCAAATTTGCAAGTAGTTCTGAGCATATAAATATCTATCGCTTTTTCTATCGCATCTTGTAAGGGTTCTTTTAGCAAACTTGAATTGATAAAAAGACGATCTTGGAAGAATTATGAGCCAAGAGCGGCTAAGTAATATAGCTTTAACCGGTTATCGACTACAATTGACATATGTAGACTTTACAAAAATAAAATTGTCTGCTTTTTAATAAAAATCTTCTGCTTTACATGAGATATCGTCTGATTATTCTGGTCGTTAATGGGTTAATAAGCAACAAAAAAGAAGAATTTGAAAGAATAAATTATGAGGTAGAAAAAAGTTTTGATTGTGAAATGCTTTAGTATTTTTAGATCTATTTTTAATAAATTTTTAAAAGATAGTTTCCTATTTATTTTAGTTTATCAAACGACGATGAGTGGGGAGCTTGCCCCTCTCTCCATCAACACACCGGTACGTCAACTAAGATAAGTTCAAAGTGTGGTCATCAAAGGGTTAAGTAAACAAATTACAACTCAGAAAAAGCAAAGAACATTAAGTAATTTTTTATATAAAAGTACCTTAAAATCAATAAATTGCTTACGCCATGTTAAAGTTTTTCTGTGATATGTGAATGCAAAACGTCTGCTCGCTTTATTCATTCGAGTGTGAATATACTTTTATAGATGGAAAGAAGTAATTGCTTCAGTGATTTTACCTTCATAAAAATATTGTGTGTACTTTTAACAATACTATTTCTATGCATAACTTTTCTTGAAAATATGATGTACTGTCACGTATTATTTAATATTCCAATGTACCATTGAAATTTTTTTAATAATTGAACGATTAAGTTAATCCATTAAAGACCTTAATGATTTCTATACTAATAGCAATTTTTATTAGTTCTTATTCCTATTATTATTATTATCATTATTATTAACTCCCTGATAAGAGGAATCGATTCCATAAATTTATTGACTAACACAGTTATCGTAATCGAATGTACTGATCATCTGTTCTACACATACACCCACAAATAAAAAACTGAGGTTATGAAAAAAGATTACGAAACTAGTAGAGTCTGTTCTTCAATTCCATCATAAGTTTCTCTGTAGCACTTTGAGCAATATCCACTCCACATCGGATTTCCGTAGAAGCCACATGAGTTTTTACAGAGCAAATTAGATTCATTGACGTGGAAATTTAACAAAATAGGCTGAGTAATATCACCCATTCGGAGAAAGAGAAAAAAAGTTCTAGAAAAAATAAAAAAAAGGTTTACGTCAAACTCTAGAATTAAGAAATGAGAAAGAATTGCTTTTAGGAGTAAAAATATTTTTAGGATTAAAAATCAAAGAACTTGACCAAAATAAAATTAACCACCATTTTCATTATTCTCCCTTTTGATTTGCTTATCGCGCCAACAAGAAAGTGACGCCGACATCATCGACGTTGAACTTTTCTCTTTTTATGCGCAATGAAATGGAAGGAATTATAGAAATAGATATCTCAAATTGTTTGCTATGATAAAACATAATGGTAAGATTAGTAATAATACTTTTGACGGATGTCCCAATTGTAACTAAAAGTTTTCTTATTTGAATCAATAAAGTGTTATTTTTTCTTTTAGAAAAATTGTAAGATTGGCTTTTCTTTCAAAAGATTTTTTAAAGCAAGAAACTTCTAGAAAAAATAATTCCATTTTTGAATATATTTTTTTCAAAGAGTGTAACGGTATAATTTTTGCAAAAATATTTTTAAAGTATTATTTTTTTGAAATTTGATTTGCAAAAATTGTGTTCATCCTATATATACAGTCAGACCTCGTTTGTCCGACACTCCATTATCAGCAACCCTGTTACCAACACACTAATGACTGTAGGAGATTTTTCCAATGTTTTTCGAACCCCGTTAATTCTACATTCACATTTCGACACGGACAGTTCTTTAAATAAAACTAATTTTTTTTAAACAAGCTCGTAGAGTTTGTTAATCAAAAAGAAAAAAAATTATTTTTTATAATTCATTTTTAGGATTGATTGTGCGATAGACTTTGCTCACAAATGAAGTGTAATATTTTCCATGTTTGTCGGTGAATCTTAGTTTTGGTGTAGGATTGTAGGTGTAATCAATTGTGAAAGATTTTTTCACAAACATTCATTAATAAATTAGTTTGGCGTATTGATTCTTTATAAATTTCATACGGTGATAGAAATTTCGTTAATCCAACAAGAAAATGTGTGAAACCAACAGTGTTTCTTGATGGTCCTATTGAATTTTGGGAAGTATCATTTGATCAAATAAAATTCTTAGAAATGATAGTAATGTTTTCAATGCATATAAAGTTTATTTGTAACTATAGTTGTCAAATATTGATCAAACCAAAACTCAGAAGAAGACTAAAATGAATGAGCATATTTATCGATTTTTCTATTCACTATAAAATATATTCAAATTTAAAAATCAAAATGATTGATAACTAAGGCTAAAAAATGTTAAATATGATAATAATCTTTATTCAAAATCAGTAACAAAGATGGCAAACGAAGATATGCTACGATTAAAATGGAATGTGACATTGCATATTGAAGTAGCTATAAAAAATATCAATATGAATAGTAAATTCCCATGGTGAAAATTAAAATTATTGAATATTTTTAATGAGCAAAGTTAAACTAATATATTGAATGATTTTTACTTACAATAAAGATGGTAACTCATTTCATCGAAGAAAAAGCAACCCATATTAAGCAACTTATATAAAAGTAAATTAAAATCCAGAAATCATCTACATCAGTTAAAATAGCTGAGATAAAATGGATTAAAATTAGTGGATGAGAAAGAGTGGATGATAATATCGTTTATTGAATAAAAGGAAATTGTGAACACTCCAAGAAACGTTATCAAGATTAAAATGAACTTCTATCCCATCTCTGTGAAAAGGTTTTGCTCATTACTATAGTTCATCTGTGGATTTTTATCCAAAATTTAATACAATGTCGACAACTATTGTGATTTATCAAAAAAGGTCTACAGCCAATATTTCCTTTAACAGGAACTTGGAAAAGATGAAAATAGTCGTATTTTCACTTCATGTCATGCATTTTTTTTTAAAAGAAACTAGAAAGTGTTGAATTCTATTTAAAAAATTAATTTTTCGAAATCGACTCTGAATATTGCTAATTTTACTATTCCAAAGCCAATTTGATTTTTAATGAAACTTCATCTGCATTTTAGTTTTATTCATGCCTTATGATAACTATGCTACATTTTTTGGTTAGGTTAACCCGTTAACGACCACAATAATTAGACGATATCTAATGCAAAGCAGGCGATTTGTATTTAAAGGCATCGATAAATGCAGACAATTTTATTTTTGTAAGGCGGACTGTGGTCGATAACCGGTTAAACTAAACTTTATAATTCTTCTTTATTGTAATCATCTTCGCCCGCTAACTTATTTATCTGCTCAAACTTTCCACCAATACTGTTTTTTCTGTTTTATTTTAATTCTTGATGTTCTCATAAGTATCGAACTGAAGAAACAGGAAAAATGATTAACGATAAAATACAAGACAAAGAAAGAGCTTAAAATCACATCTCATTGTTAGAACCTCAAAATTTCAAAAGTGGGTCTGGACCACTTTTTGAGAAGTACAGAAGTGCTACTACCATCTCTCATTTTATATTATAGAAATGAAGGTAATGATGTGACTTGTGCTGAGAAAATCAATTGAAAAAGCCAAAATACTACATTACATCAAAATGGAATAATATGAAGTATAAAATCAGGGGCGCACATGCGAGGGGGGGGGGGGGGCGTTCTCAAGTATATTTCTTTTTTATAGTATTTAAAAGACTTGTTTGTCTTGTGAATAGATTTTTCATATTAGTTTTCTTGTTTTATGGTTAAGCCTTAGAATGAATATTTAAAATCTATTTTTTTTATTAACGTCCACTTCTTTAATATAATAATGCATATTTGAGCTATAATAATTGATCAGAGGAACAAGAGCCCATACATCTTTGAGCGGGTCAAACATTTTTCATAGCACATAAATATAAGACCTCTAAAATTAAAGCTTAAAAGGTTTATCCCTATTAATTACTGTAATCAGGTGCGTTGATAAGAGAAGGGCAATGGAGCTTTGCCTCCCCCTCCCCCCTCTGGGATTGATTTTGCTATTAAATCCACCCAACCAATTCATTTGATGAACCAGACTTGTGGACAGTTAGTCAGATGAGAGACTGAGAAAAATTATTTAGCTCATAATCAATATTGCTTTGGATAGTGGAGTTGTGGAATCACCTACTGTCGGATAAATTAGGTGTGGTTGTATTATGAATGAGTCTTCTAATATAACCCTTTCCATGTAGTTTTTAGAAGACAAAGAGATTTCAAACCTTGGAACACCAAATATAAAATCGGTTCAACTAAAAATTCTGTTCCCTAAAGATTTACAAAAGAGATCATTTTTAGAGTCATGGTATAAAACCTTCACTTGGTTAGAGTATAGTATAACTAGCGATAGACTATACAGATGGATTCTGACGATCCGTTTTAATAATAATTAGTTAAAGGAAATAAGCAGGGATAAAGACTTAATTAAATCCGATGAGTAGTGATCTACCATATGAATGATTTTGTTCCCCTGTTGAGCTTGAAGAGTGGTTTACAAACTTTGTAAAAATTTTCGGCGTAGCGATCTCTTTACAATTTTTTAATAGTTCGGGGTCTCATTTAAAAAAAATTTATCAACATAAAAACTACTGTACTAAAAAAATTGGCACAAACGTTTATTCAAAAAATTTCTGAATAACCAATCAATGTCAATGGGATGGATGCATCTGCTTTGTCTAAACCAGTTTGTGTAAGTTTGGCAAATGCAACTCTCATATCATTACTCCCTTTCAATCTATTTCGGGATTTGGTTTCAATGGCAATAGCATGGAAAAAGTTTGCTCACACTCATATGTAGTGGCAAATCGAATCAGAAATTTCAGAGCCATCTTTACATCAGCATTGGAGTGTCCCATTTCAATGGAAAGATTGCTATGAAACGTCACAAAAACATGTTTTGCACCTCCTTAAAGCAAATCAATAAACTGTTCTTCAATTAAGAAGTATCGAAATTATAAACGGGGTTTTTATAAATTGATAGTATTTTTGAAATTTTTGTAGATTAGGAAAATAAAGAAACTTTTTGGCTAAGATATGTTATACGGTGTTTTATACTCGAATACATCTTTATTGATAAAAATTTCGACTCGCATACATTCCCACTCACCTCAACCCAGCCGATCACACTTCGCGGGCCAACATACAACTATATAAGCACATGTAGTGTTCGCTATTCACTCACTTTTTTCACCCACCCACCTCACCCTATTATCAATTTATCGATATTCTTTGTTATTTTGTGTGCTTTTAATAAAGAGGCTCAACAAATGGGGGTTTATCCCCGTTTGCTCATATGTTCATTCGAGTAAAATTTTTACTATTGTTCCAGCCTTATTTCAAAAGCTATCAATTTTTTATAAGAATGGAGTTCTTGGCCCAAGGTTAAATGAATTCATAGATTCAAATATGTTCCCGAAAAATGATAGGAATATACGAAACTGGGCATCAGAAAATTCTACATGCATGTCTAGTTTGCTTTTCAGAAATTGCTGGATTTCTTTCCATAGTATCGCTTCGAAACTTTTCGCCTGGAAAGCCACCTTACGGTTGAGTGCAGCAAGAGCTTTCGAAATCATTTTCTTTGCATAAAAAAACAAACAAGAGTTTTAAGACATTTACTTCAATTAAATGCGATATTTTAATGACATCATTGAGAACATTTTTCAACAGATCAGGTATGGTTTTCATTATTAACGCTTGACGATGAATAGCGCACTGGGTAACAATTACATCTGGTGATTTTGGAATCAGAGTCTAAAAACTAGAACAGATTGATACAGCACATTCAGTACATATTCCAAGTGGATGTTCTGGCTTAATAACATGTGCTGTAAAAAATTGTCCACGTTGTCAAATTCTTTTCTTGCAGTGGATTTACTCTTACGAGTTTTATAAAACAAAAAATTGGCTACCAGGTGCTTGTCATAAACATATTGTACGTGCGAGTCATCGTTTCATCAAGCTGAATTGCAAAAAGTTTAAAATCGAATTCCGAATCAATAAAACCACCTCTGATATTCATCAGTAGAGCACGAGAAAGTCAATAAAGTCAATTTCTATAAAATTAATCTCTAACCTTTGAAAAAGTCGAAACAAAGATTTAGAACTTGATAAAAAAAATATAGTCAAGTTTTTATTGAAAAATATTCAAAATACCATGACACTGATTGGAGCTTTGATACCTTAAATTCAAAATTTTATAAAGAAGAAAAAGTTTAATGCTTTGAGGACCAGAATTTTGAAGAATAATTGTCTGCTTTTTTTCAATGGAATTTTGTATGTTGTAAGCAGACGATTATTATAATTATTTCTTGGTACACCGGTGTCACACTAAGCCTCAAAGGGTTAAATGAATAGGTTAATAAAATATGTAAGAGTAGAACTCCACTTCCAATACACATAATTATGATTATGTTGATAAAGATTTTATATTAATACTGAATGAGTATGAGAGTATACAGATTTATAGAACACGTTATAAAAGTAAGTTAAAACAAGATAAAAAAAGTGATAAATTTCATGAATACTTTTAAAAAAAAATTATAAGTTTAGGAACGATCATTTTTGCCAAAGTCATGTAAAACTTTTGGACAAAACTGAGTTTATTGTGTGTCTTTGTTTGGTCGCATTTGTGTGCGTGTGGTGTATACAGTGGTGGCATAGAAAATTTTTTTATCACATGCATAGTTGTGAATGAGAGAAAGTTGCTCACGCACAATGCATGAAAACTTACTTCAGAGATTTTCAGACTTTAGATTCCGGCACGTGACTAGAGCTCATTTGTTTGCCATATGTTTTATCTTATGTGCCTGGAAAAATGAGAATCATAGAGGAAGTGAACATTTGACACATTTCTGTATTGACACCTTTTGTAATTTCAATTTTAAAGTCGCATAGAATTCTTGTTTTTTAAAAATACTTATTTTTTCCCTTGCCTTTAAAAATTATGCCCAAAAACTACAAAGTCTTCTTCAAAAAAAGTTAAGGAATTCCTGAAGAGTTTACTTCAACTCCTAAAAATGAACTCTATTTCAAACTTTGTAATGGCATTGTTAAGCACAGCAAATATTTTTTGTTGAAAGTCATAGAAAGACTGAAAAACGTTCAACTAAAAAGAATTCAAAATTTGCTACTTCTTCTGTTCAAACGTTTATTGCAAATTAGAGATTTTTATTGAGTTTTTGACGAAATTTTTATAAAATCATTTTTGTTACATCGTTTCGGTGAATGAAACAACTATCTTTTTTGAGCCGCGACACACTCTTTACATAGAAAAATTCCGTGACACACCACCAAGCAAATTTTTCAAAAAAAGGATTAAATGAAGTATTATAATGAACAGTATCCTTGTGATCCATTAAACATTACGATTAAAGTAGCAAGAGAAGGAAACTGGGCGAGGAAGCAACAAAAACAATAAAATTTTATTCAGTGTGACAAATGAGCTTGCTTTCGAGAACAAATTAAATTCCATCGAGGGTGCAAAGACGACAATCAAAATCGCATTTCATCATCAATTCCGAGAAGTCTTTTTCGCTTTTTGAATTTGATTTCGGTTAATGCCGAAAGAAAACAGAAAGTTTTCAAAAGTTAATAATAATTGAACAGCGTTAATCGAAGTCATGTTAATTGAGGGATAACTGTATCTTTCTATTATTTCTAAAAAATCTCGCGACACACTTGGAAAGTTTTTGTGACACACTACTCTGTCGCGACACACAGTTTGGGAAACACTGAACTAGTCATTAAAACTAACTAATACTTGATAACTAAGTAACTAATTTTAATAAGCAATAATAATACAAAAGAACTCTTAGGATCGAAAAAGCATGATAAAAAATGAAGGATTCAAGTGAATTTAACTGAAAAGTTAACTCGTTTTTCTACCTCTTAGTCTTGTGCAAAGGATAGTGCAACATAACCCTAATATTTTAACATTTTCATAGTTAAAGTAAGAGCAGATATTTTTTTCAAAAAATTGTCATCCCTCCCCTCTTTAAAAATATTGAAAGTGCGCCGCTGGTTTAGACATAAGAAGTAAAACTGATGAGAATTCAATAGCAGAAAACGGGTTTTCAAAAAGTGTTCGGTTAGTGATGATAATTGAATACAAGAGAACTCTCACAGTTTCCAATATTGGATTCCAAGAATCAGGGGTAGAGTTTTTCAATAGGCGATGGCCAGTTTTTGTCAAGGAGCGGATATATTTGCGCTCTTTTAACCCGTTAACGCCCATGTCGACTATAGTCGACTTTACAAAAATAAAATCGCCTGCGTTTATCAAAGCTCTTTAATACAAATCTTCTGCTTTACATTAGATATCGTCTGATTATTCTGGTCGTTAACGGGTTAAATTGGCTTCAGGAGCAACGACTAAAAATTACTAGTTGCATGCACCTACTTTATACGAAAACGGTGTTTATGTTGTACATTTCTAAAAAAAATATGAGATACTTTAAATTCGGTTTTTACCTTAAACTCAATACTTTTCAGCAAGAAAAGTTATATCTTTCGGGAATTGACCGCTGCTAAAAAGCGTTACAAAATAATATTTCATAAAAAAAAAGATAAACACGATTATATTAGAATATTAGAATTAAAAATTTTTTAATCATTTTTGAGAACGTAAATAGCCGAGTGGCAATTTTTAGTAAGAGTATTTTTTCAAAATAAAATGAAAACATTTATCCCCCCCCCCCTTTTAGAACGAGCATTCGAACCGCTTTTTTTTCAATCAAATATAATTTTTTTAACTTTTTTATTTTAAAGGATAAAATCAACCATCTTTTAAAGTCTCTCTTTAGTAAACGGTTATTATGAAAAAAAACTTAAGAATTTAAACATTATTTAAGCCCCCACCTCTTAAACTGGAGATCCCGTTCCAATTGAAGTATATCACCAAAAGTTTCTGCTGGGGAATTAGATTGGACCTAAACAATACTTTTTATGGCATCAGGCTCCATCCTAAGTGGCAACCCTTATCCACCATCAGAGACAAAATAAGATGTTATGCGTTTGACAGGCTGCCCATGGGGGCAAATTCCTCTCAGGCAGTCCTACAACTTGTCCTCAGCTCGCTGAAAGGGGTCTTCCAATAAAGACACCCTACAGAGCGAATCAGGATCTTGCTCTATTTGGCCGACTTTCTTTTCTTGGAAGAATAAAGTGATACCAATAAATGGGGGCGATTGTTCGTAGATTTCCTAGAAAAAGGATGCGAAATTCGCATTAACATGGAGAAATGCATTCTTGAAGCATAGCAAGTGATGCTCTACCTAGGGGTCACGATGGATATGAAACATGACTCCATGACCATCCCCACTAAGAACAGGATAATCAGAGTCCTAGTGGCCTTGGTTATAGCGGCACTCACTAAACTAAGTGGTGCCATTTTTTTAAACTTGTCCTGCAATAAATTTAGATGAGTTTAATAAAAAATAATAACAAAAATAGTTTTGTTTTAGGGCTTTTTCAAAAAAAGTTTCCTCAAGAAAGAGTTTTAAAGTAAAAGCTTCACAACACTTTTTGAGGAAAAAAATAGAACAATTTTTTTTTATTTGAAAAAAAATTAAAATTACTGAATTGTGTTTTTTTCAATAAACTTTAAATTTAGGTACTTGTCATTTCTACAACTTTTTTTCAAATCTTGCATAACTTTTATTGCTCTTTCAGAAATGATGTTTGTATTAATGTATGACTCGACTCATCTTTCATCCAATGTTTTTTGAAACACTTTTCATCTGGAAAACACTTTGTTTTTTGAATCGAACTGAGAAGCATTTCATAGTTTCTTGGATTATATTTTTGGCCTGAGAACCAAACTTTTTGCCAGTCATAAGCAATAAAAGTTGCCCAGACTTCTAATGCTTCTCTATATTCAGGTAATAGAAAGTAGGCTATTAGAACAAAAATTGCTCTAGAGTTCCATCTAGCATTCTGAATAACGGGAAAAAGTTTTCCACTCTATTTTTGGAAATTTTCCTTTTTCTTTAAAAAATCTAAATCCAGAACATAAAATATAAAGGAATCTTAAATCATCGCTCCATCCAAGATTCTCCAACTTTGGCATTTCAGTTTCTGCAACATAGAACTTGTTTAAATGTTCATGTTTTTTTTAATATTTTTTCTATGAACTCATAATTTAAGTAAGGACTAGTAGTTTCTTTCTCAAAGTAGAAGTCTAAAACATGCCTTAGTACTCTATCTAAAATATGATGCTGACATCCGATAAATCGGGGTTTCAAAAGATTTATTTTGAACATGTATATTTGCAACCTAGAAACAACTCCTCTCCAACAAACAGTATTTACAACAGCAGTATCAGATATAATCATTTTAATTGAAGCCCAAGCATTATTTTCATCAAGAACTTTTTTAATTCCTTTATATATGCTTTCAGCAGAGCTATTTTGACACTTGGCCCATTTAAGACAAAGTAAAACAGACGACTTTAGTAATTCATATTTAATTCCATTTAAAGTAGGAATTCGTCTGCGTTTCCTTTGGGAACATTGGTCGTAAATGGGTTAAACACTTCAAACTTAAATATTCTTTTACCATCAAAATGTAGACAAAAGTTATTTTCTTTTTGCAATACTTCTTTTATTTTCAGAATTTGATGTTGTCCAAATTTGACCATTCCTCGAAATATCCCAGATTGAGTAGGAGTGGGTAAATCTATTCCTTCATGAGAAAAACTATTGCAAATTGCAGCGGCTTTTCTAGTTGAAATAGACAACTTTGTACCCAAATTAACTGATTGAGCAGTAGAGTTTTAATCTTCATCATTCACATCTGAGTCAGTTGTTGAGGAATCTGAATTTACATATTTCATTGAATCTACCATTTCATTTTTTATACAGCGTTGTCTTTTAGATGGATGAATTGATTGAATGGATGCAGCTTTGCTTGATACATAGCCAATTTTTCTTCCAGATTCTACTTGTTTTTAATAAAATAGTTTATCTTCTTTACAAAGCCATAAGCCTTCTTTTTTTGTAATATCAAATCAATTATTCATTTGGTTATGAACATCTTTTTTTGAGTTTTTTTTGTTTTGTTTCGTACATCTTCACTATTTTCTTTACTCTAGCTACTCTAGCTTGTTCGCTCAGCATGGGAAAACTCATTTTATTCCATAAATTTATCAATTCTTCTGATTCAATTTTAATCCTTTTTTTGTTAAGTTTTTCTTTTTCAAGTAAAGAAACAAATAAGCCAAGGACGTCTTTTATATTTGGTAGTATTTTCTACTTTTGGTAGAGTTCTTGAATGAATAGCTCTGCTAGTAGGTAAATTTTTTAACCAAATTTTAGAATTTTTAATAACAGAATTACTTGATTTAAAGTCGGCCATTTGATTGAGCAAAATAAAAATAAAAATAATTTGTTTTAAAAATATTTTAATAAAAAAACAAAATAAATTATATTAAAATAAAATTTTTTATATTTTTAAAAATTTGAAAAAAAAATTAATTATTCAAAATGAGCAAATACAAAACTTTAATTGCATGCTTGCGGGAAGTTTTTTCAATAAAATTTTAAAAATTAGTTAGTTTTACGTTTTTAATACAAAAGTTCATTTAATTTGTATACAGGAAACAAAATTTGAAAAAAAAAAATTTTAGCCATATACCTAGTGCCCATCTATCAAATAGAAGCAGAGCGTGCTTGGAATAGTTTCATATTATCATTATCTAGGACTTAGGCCACTGCAACCTATGCTGACGCAGTGGGCCCCGCGCTTCTCATTCTTCATTTTGATGATATATTTTATGATTTCGCTAAATACAAGGTTCACAAAGTAAAGTTACTTTGATCGTCATTTTGTGTTAATGAAAAAGTAATAAAACAAATCCCTTTTCTTTTTTTCAAAATCTTATTTCTCACTTTTAATCTTTTTTCCTATACCCACACTTGAGATGTGCCAATAGGGATTGGGCCCCGCGCAATCCATTTTGCAGGGGGCCCCGTGAACACTAGGGCGGCCCTGATCTAGGAACCCTTAAATATCGTCCAAGATTCTTCTCATTACACTTCAGTCTTAGAAGAATCTCTGGACCAACAAATAGGGAAACACCTGGTCCAGGAAGGCTGAAGAACAATTTTATCTAATTGGAATATGTTTTCGCCTTGAGAACGCAAGGGTCTGACATGGGTGGACGCATCTCTTAACCCTATCAGTGACGGGGGTGGCTATTTTAGACCCCCTCAACTAAAACTTCTCTTGTACAAAATTGGCTACATCTTTTGCTACCATACTACGTCACATTTCCTAAAATTGATAGCTGCATCTTTTGATAGCATTTTGATGGCAGTTGAATGACCTTTTCATGCCTAAATCTGTCAATCAAAATCAAAAGTTAAAGCAAAATTCTGACAGTATCTCTAGTTAAGCTTATAACTTTGGTTCTATATTATATACTCGTTTGAAAATTTATAAATATATACAGTTTTGAACACATAACACTTTATAGTTTAAATTTTTTCAAAATCATGGTTACTTTTTTGGAAATGTCAATCAAAATTTTGAAGGATGAGAAATATATCTAATAAAATATACCTTCAAATTTTACATGAAATATATTTTTTTATATCAAATCGGGAATGCTGATTTCATTTTTGGAATTTAGAAATTGAAAATACATATAAATGTGTAACAAAACTGCGGTTTACTTCTAAAATCTGTCTCTGAAAACATTCATTCAAATTTTACATGGAATATACACATTATTATAACAAATTAACAATCGCAATGTCATTTATAAATCCTTTTTGCATTTAGAATTTGAAAATGCTAATCAATGTGAAACAAATTTGCGGTTTATTTCTAAAATCTGTCTTCGAGAACATTGATTCAAATTTTACATGAAATATACACGCTTTTATAACAAATCAACAATGCCAATTTCATTTATGGATTGTTTTTGCATTTAGATTCAAAAGTACCTATAAGTGTAAAATAAATTTGTGGTTCACTTCTAAAAAATGTTACCAAGAACAAAATTTGCGGTTTACATCTAAAATCTGACAACGAGAACATTCATTCAAATTTTACATGAAATACACACATTTTTAAAACAAATCAACAATGCCAATTCCAATTATAGATTGTTTTTGGATTTAGAATTTGAAAATACTTGTAAGCGTGAATCAAATGTGCAAATCAGGTGTTTTACACATATGTACGCATTTTCATTTTCAAGTAGGCTGAATCAAACAGTGATGTTTATTTTTTATAAAAATTAATCATACCTGTCAAAAAATGATTGACATATGACGCTTCAACTGAAATAAAGGACTTCATGATTATATAGTTATACGTAGCTATATATGTAATTTATTTTGTCACAGAACAAATAGAATAATAAGTAGGCAAAGAAAATATAACTGAAAATGATACAGAACTAAAAACGGGATTTTATACCGAATTCAATGAGGTGATTTTTTTTAATGAAATTAATTAAATACAAAACAAGGAGTCTGTAGAGGCATATTTTGATGCGCATCATTTTATTTGAAGGAGAAAGACAGTTCGTTTATACCATTCACTCTACAACATCTCGAAACAAGTTGAATCGGTCAATTTAAATAAGTTTCGTCTGAAAATTCATCTCTATTATCTAAACTTTTTATACTTTGCAGAATACCTTTTGTTCTTGTGTCTATTGTACCGACTATAGTTAATCCTTTTTATAGAGCCAACTGAAGAAGAGGGGGCCTACTTTATATATACAAATGTAAGAAAGTTTGAGAAGTTATAACTTCATTCCTCCGAAATAGAAACTTACCAAATTTTGCATATCTGTATGCACATATAAATGGAATATTCAAGGTTTGAAAAAATTATATATAATATTTAAAAAACATGATGTAATCATGCAAACTCCATTTGAAATTTAATTCACAACGTATTTTTCATTCTATAGTCTAAAAATAAAAAAAAAAATGTGAACATAAATATATGAATCAATTTTATAGTATAATGATGAGTATCATTAATATTCGTGGCTCATTGGAAATTTTGATACTAAAAAAAAATTGTTTTATTATAGATTCCAAATAAAATCTAAACTTCAAAGAGAAATAAATTCATTTGTGAAACTAAAAATTTGACTATAGTCTTTGGAGAATAGCATGAAAACAAATCGTTCAAAAATCAGTACAATATATCTGACCACAAACATGCCATGATTTTAAAAAAGTCACAAATTAATCAAAAATATTAAAAAAAAACTCTTTATAACTTCTTAAATAAAGAGTTAATTTTTTCAGTTGGGCTGTCATATGTCAATCAATTTTTTGACAAGGTTTCATTGATTTTTAAAAAAATAAACGTGACCATCGTGTTCAGCATACTTGAAAATGGGTATATATGTGAAAAAAACTTTGTATAACCATTTAAACTAAAAGTTTCTTTTTTTAGTTGAGCTGTCATATATCAATCAATTTTTTGACAGGTTTGGTTGATTTAAAAAAAATAAACGTCACCATCGTGTTCAGCACACTTGAAAATGGGTATATATGTGTAAAAAACTTTGTATAGCCATTTAAACTAAAAGTTTCTTTTTTAGTTGAACTGTCATGTATCAATCAATTTTTTGACAGGTTTGGCTGATTTTTAAAGAAAATAAACGTGACCATCGTGTTCAGCACACTTGAAAATATGTATATATATGTGTAAAAAATTTTAAACTAAAAGTTTCTTTTTTTAGTTGAGCTGTCAAATATAAATCAATTTTTGAGAAGTTCGATTGATTTTTATAAAAAATAAATGTCACGATCAGATTCGCAATCATTTAGTAGGTTCACGCTAAAATTTTGTAAAAATTTGCAATCATTCAAGAAAAACAGAGGGGGGGCTAAAATAGCCCCCCTCCCCGTCACTGAGGAAAAAAAAAGTTTAAAAAAATTATACAAGTAATTAGTGCTTGACTCTTTGATAACTTTAGCCAACTCTTCAATATCGGCACAATACTAAATAAAAATGGTTGCGCATAGTTAAACGCACATTTGATTGCCTTTAAGATCTATTATAAAAAGTGTTTAAAAATTTATTTTACTTTATGTGTAAATGAAAAATTTTAATTGTAAACCTTAGAATTTTTGCGTTCCGTAGGTTGCCGACGCCTGTCATAAAGGATTAGGCATTGCATGCCAACACAAAACCGTAGCTATTGAAGTTCAAGACAGCAATTTGAACATTGCAGACTTGGAACTCCTGGCTATCACCATAGCATTTGTTATGTTCCCCTAATATGGGATTCGTTAAAATTCAGAGGTAGCAATTACTGCCATTTGAAACTTTAGAGGAAGGTGGTAATAAGCTACACCCTCATCAGTTTTATCTCCCTTGAGAGAAGACAGGAATATGACATGAAGGAAGAAATTGCATATGTTCCCTCAGCGAAAAACCGACCCATTAAGGGAGAGTCTAAAGGGTGACGGTATCCAGTTCCAAGGGGCCTCGTTTTATTCCAAAGACGAAGACAGTCTAAATATCGTCAAGAGGTTATTTGATAACCGGAATCAAAATTCCTCCTAAATTTTGGAATCGGAGATTAAACCTAGGAGATAAGCGGCACGATAGGGAGGCAACCAGTTAGCATTGAAGGAAAAATTGCGAGGTAACGCCTCAATGGCGGGTTCTCTCCCTTGTTAACAGGCTCATATTAGGATGATATAAAGGCAGTTAATACAACCAATAAGATTAATTCCCATCTGCGCCTATGAACATTATGAACTTTAAGTACTTAGATTTGGGTATTTCTAGTTCATATTGTTTTCGCGGGTTCAGAATAGTGGGGAGAGCCTTCGTAATTGACTATAGTAGGCGTATATTTATTTGTAAATAATCGTAATATGTTTGACAAGAAATATTTTATATTAAAATTGTAATTTAAAAAAAAAATCAAGGTTCTTAAAAATATTATTGTAAATTGACAATTTAAGAGTTTTCTATATAAGGGCTTATTTAAATAAGGTATAATATTTTTTACAGACAACTTTTACACTGGAGTTAAAGAACTTACAAAAGGAAAGCAAAAAAAGCGAAAAAAATACATCATTATGATTCATATTTTAAAATATCTTTAAAAACTAAATATTAGGAAACAAATTTCATTAGTTGTATTTTATTCCAGAAAATTTTAACTAGTTTCTAAATTTAAAAGTTTAGATATGCATTTTTCAATTTGCATAGAATTTGATATAAAAAATGGAACTTAATAATTAAGTTTTAAAGATTTTTTAGTTTTCTGGAACATTACACTTCTCTCAGAGCACCTACAAACAAAATTATAAAAAGGCCGAGACCCACACAACAAATATTGGGAGCAAGTCCTATCCCATCCTCAAAATAATTTTTTGCTCTTCTAAAATTTTTAAGTTGTCTTCCAGCTAGGTAAATGTGAATATTTATGGGAAAAATTGATAGCAAGAAAGTGTTAACACTATCGAAAAAAGAAAAAAGAAAAAAAATTAAATAAAAAAGTTAAGTTTGGATCATTAGTCCTCCTTCTTTAAATACTTAAAAAAATAGAGTAGATATAAATGGTATGTAATATATTAATACATATAGAATATAGAAAATATGAGATAAATGAAAGTTTGTTTATTACTTTCAAGATTCAGACAAAATAATTGCTGCTTTTATAATATGTATAATATTTAAATTAATCTCTCTGCTTGTTTGAAGTGTTCTATTTTATATTTCATTGAATTGCGTTTTTATTATTATTAAATTCAAAAATTCAATTAGATTTTACTTCCTCCATTTCATCCAACTAGCGTTTATTCATGTTTGTACCTCTTTTTCGCAGCTTCAACTTTCTGTAATCAATGAACCAACGTATTTAAAACTACTCACTTAATTAAATTCTTTGCCCGTTCCATGATTTTCAGTATTTCTTCTTCAATTCTGCTAAATAATATCCTTTCTTTTTTCCAGAATTCATTTTTCACCTACAAAAAGTAATTCCAATAGATCTTCCTCTCTAAGTTCTTCATATATGATATCAATGACAATAACAAATAAAAGTGATATCAAAGTTGAACCCTGATGCAGACCAACTTTAACCGAAAATTTTCTGGAGTGATAATTTGTCATTTTAACAGCACTTTTACTTTCTTTTTAGATTACGACTACTGTTTTGACTATTTTTTTTATTACCTACCTTTTCTCAAGCAAGCGTAAACTAGTTCTTTTCAACACGATTATAGGCCTTTTCAAGATCTATAAAACCAAAATAGACTAAGATATATCCTTGTAATTTATTCTCTATAAGTTATCTAGCAATAAATATCTCATCCAATGCACTTTTTCCTGGCTTAAACCGAATATATTGTGATCTATATTCACTATTCTACGCATTCGTTTCTCCACTATTCATTCAAAAAGTTTGAATGCGTGCTCCAATAGCTTTATGCCTTGGTAGATACTCCATTCCAAAATATCTCCCTACTTTTTATATATAGGTACAATCAATCTCCTTTTTTTTAATTTCATTTTGCTATCTTTCTCTGCTCTTATAACGTTTTCTTGTTCTATCTTGTCTCTTTAATTTTCGATATTTAGAAGATCTTTAAAATACTCTTTTACCAAGTCCACATTTCCAGTTTCTTCCTTCTCTTTGTTTAGCTTTAGCTATTTTATATATTCTATTTTGGTTTAGTTCTACATACATCTTTTGCATTCCTTCTTTTCTGGCCAAATATATAGGGCTTTTAGCTTCTTTTTTCTTAGTTTTATACGTATCATTATCTTTACCCTTCTTTGTTTATTGGTAGCTTTAAAAAGCACACTTTTTTTCTCAAAGAGCATGTTGACATCTTTGCTCCACAACCAAAATTCTCTTTCCTTTACTTTACATCATTTTCTTCTGCATAAAACATTTCGCTTGCTTTAATTATATTTATTTTATGCCAATTTTTCTCAACCGAATCTTATTTACAAAGAATCACATTATAGTTTATAAGAGCATTTTTACTTCTAGATTTTTTAATTTCCATGTAATTGAAACTAGCATATAAAAAATATATATTTCCTTCGACTGAATACTTTAGGATTTAGATGATATTAGTTAAGAAGGTCGCATAATAATATACTTTTTCATTCTCATCAAACTCTTCATTGTTATTAATTTCATTATGAACTCGTTTTTTTTAAATTTTCTTTCTCTCCACTCTTTTTTATTTGAGAAAAGGAGTCTTAGTTTTTGTAAGTGCTTCAATCAAGCAATCACTCAAACCCCATATTTGTTCTCGAACCTCACTGACCATTGCCGCCCCATCGCATACAAATCAAGAAGATACAGCAGTGAAGATCACAAATTCATTAACCAACAAACCAATAAACTGCTGTGAGAAGGAATCATAAAAAAAAGTTCCTCCCCGTGGAGAGCGCAGATCGTCATTGCCAAAAACAACTCAAAAAGACGACTTTGTATTGACTACTCGCGAAAGATAAACAGATTTACCGAGCTGGACAGTATCCACTGCCGAAAATAGACGACATGATTAACAAGTTGGCGAATTACAAAGTGTTTTCTACCTTCGATCTCAAGAACGCTTACCACCAAAAACCTTTGAATCAAAGCGAGTTCAAATACACTGGGTTTGAAGCGAACAATCAGCTTTATGAATTTACACGAATCCCCTTTGGCGTAACAAACGGTGTAGCTGCCTTTCAAGAATAATGGACACAATTGTTGAAGAGGATAAACTGCAGGATACTTATCCCTACCTCGACAATATCACCATCGCTGGAGATGATCAGGCTTCACATGACAATAATGTTGAAAATTTCCTAAACGCGATTCGCAAAAGAAACTTAACCCTAAATGAGTCAAAAACGGTCAAGTCGGTCAACCAGTTATGTGTCATGGAATATCTTGTGGGTAACAATAGAATTTAGCCTGATCCCGAACGGTTGCGCCCTCTAAAAGAACTTCCTGTTCCTACAAGCACGGTATCACTTAGTCGCGCCATGGGTCTTTTCGCTTATTACGCCAAGTGGTTGCTTCAATTTCCTGATAAAGTCAAACTTCTGGTCGGTTCACATTGCTTTCCTTTATCGAAAATTGCCGTAACCGCCTTCGAGATTTTGAAAAAGGATTTGGTGAAAGCGAGCCTAAAATCAGTGAACGAAGAAAAATTATTTGTGATAGAATGTGATGCTTCTGAAATAGCTATTTCAGCTACACTTAATCAAAAAGGTAGGCCCGTTGCGTTAATGTCTCGTACATTGCAAGGGAGCGAGAAATTATATCCATCAGTCGAGAAGGAGGCATTATCGATCGTGGAAGCTGTCAGAAAGTGGGCCCACTTATTAGCTCGCCGTCCCTTTGAATTGGTAACGGATCAGCGGTCCTTCGCCTTTATGTTCGATGACAGGAAACGAACGAAGATAAAAATAACAAAATTCTTAGCTGGCGACTGGAACTTGCACCATTCAAGTATTAAATCAAATACAGACTAGGACTGAATAATGTGGCACCTGACGCGTTCACTCGAGCGTATTGCTCTTCTCTGCCAAGCAAGACGAAATTGGAAGATATACATGCCAGCCTTTGCCACCCCGGTGTTACAAGACTATTGCATTTCATTCGCCAACGAAACCTATCTTTCTCAACTGAAGATGTCAAAGAAGTTTGTTCATTCTGTCGCCTGTGCGCCGAGCTCAAGCCCCGATTTCCTAAAACCAACAATGGCACACTGATTAAGGCAACGCACTCCATGGAAAGACTGAGCATTGACTTCAAAGGTTCTGTGCCATCCTCGTCAAATCGACGTTACATGTTTACCGTAATTCATTAGATTAATGGCATGGGCTTAGGGTCAAGTTAAAACAAGTAAGATGATTTCAAAATGTCAAAACAACTAAAAAATGAATACTACATAAATAGATAGATGGTGGCATACAAAGTGGAACACAAACGTTCTAGGTAAAAATACTTTAACATAGAAATGATAGAAAAAGGCTGTTAAAAATCAGGCAAATGAAGAATTAGGGAAATCTAAAAAGAAAATTAGGAAACAGGCAAAAACAGTGAGAAACGAAAAACAAAGTAAAGAGATAAAGAATTAGTAGTAGTAGTAGCCAAACAGGCAACAATGAGTGTGAGATTTCTGGCTCACATGATACCCCCGCCTTAGGGCGGATAATACCAAAATGGGGGGACCTGTATTCCAGATAAAGTAATTTAAAATGCATTTATACATACACAATACACATACATGCAGGTAGGCGTGGAATAATAAATAAAAAATCACATTCTCTGAAATACACATGTAAAATGCAGGAATAAAAACCGCCGTGTTTAGCTTATGCAGTTTACCGTGGCTTTACGACTATTTTTGATTGCTTTTCAAAAAAATAAGCATGACCATTTTCTAGTGTTTATTTCGTTTGATAATCAATCAAAACCTTTCAAATAGGAGTTTTATCTTAATTTACCAACACTCTACAAATTATCTTATGTTTCGAGCGCACCGAGAAACAACCACGGGACCGGCTAGTAAACTATAATGTGAGTCTCTGTAAACAAGATTCAGTTGAGGAAATATGGCAAAAATTAAAAATAAATCTAATTAAAACAAGCGAAATGTTTTAGGCAGAACAAAACGATGTAAAGTAAATGAAAGTGATAATTTTTTATTGAAAAATACTCAAATAAAAACTACAAATTATGTGCTATAGACCGAAAATATTCTAAACCTGTGTCTTTGTCATACTTTGCATGAACTTTTTTATTCTTTCATTTTTTAAATATATTTTTTATTAACTTTAGATATATTTTCTCACAAAAACATTTGCTCAAGTATCACTTCTGTATTTGCTTGTTCCAGTTTGATAATTTTGAGTAATTTTTCAATGGTTGGATGAGTAACTCCATCTCTTTTGTTAAAACCTTCGCAAGACGGAACGGGAGTTTTACGTCAATGGTAATATTCAAACTTAAATTACGTTGACTATATTATATACAACCTATATAAAAACTAGGATGTAAATTTTCAAAAAGGAATATATTTTTCAAAAATGATAACTTTGATAGTGAATAACTGTATATTTTTTCCTACTGTAGTTTTTTTAAAACTTAACGCCATCTTTAAAAGAAAATTAACTATAATTCCTTTTACTTTTTAAATTTTATTCACGAAAGAAAAGCAAAAATAAAAATCAATTGAGCAAAAAACTTAAAAACATTCTATTTTGATTGGTAAGCAGAAAAAAATGATTAAAATTAAATTCCATAACTTACAAACGTACTTTGTGTGTGCTTTACATATAGGCCTTTTGCATGTTCCGCACTTTCTTGTGCTTCTCTTTTTTGGTCTACAAGTAGAAACAAAGCCATCCACGAGAAGAGGAAGCAAACTCAGGGATGTCTTGTTGGATCCCGTAAAATGAAATGAGTTCCTTGGTGATTCTGTGGGTGAGAGGATCATTACATCTGTTTATCATTGAAAGGTGACTAAGCCTTAGACAGAGATCTCTTATGAAGTACTTTCTTCCACCTTTTTGTGTCGATGGAAACTTTTCTGGAGCGTTGCTCTTGATGATGACCCAACTGTTATAAGCTGATATGTCTAAATTATTACAAAACAAAAGAAAAGGCCATCTCCTTGAAGCTTTGTAGGAAGTGATATCTCTTAGCATTCGATTACAACTATCAACGCCTGATTTAAACTTATTGTAGTCGACAACAGTTTCCGGTTTACGTCTTGGACCCAACAAGTTGATGCTTCCCAAGTGTTGAGACGACATTATATAAACTTCTTTGAAGTCTCTTTGGGAATGCTTGTGAGGAATGTAAGCAGTCTAGGATGCAAATTCTGTGTAAAGGAATTTACTCTCGCACTCTTGTAAGGCGAGACTTTTTAGATAAGCGGGTCTGAAAAGGTAAGGAATAAAGCGACGATTTGCTCTTGCAGTGCCACAGACTGTGAGGTTTTGTTGTCGTGCCCATTTACAAAGTTCATGAGAGGTAAAGAACCTGTCCATGAATATGCCACATCCTTTAGGCAACTCACAACTTGACACAAGTCTTTTTACAATTTCCTCGGACGAAAAATAAGTTTTATCGAGGAGACCAGAGACATAAATTTTGGGTTTGAGCACATATGAAGTGAAAATTTTTATTTTAAGTATATTTTTTTAGCATTTTACGATTTACACATTTAAATATATAAAAAGGCTGGCAAGTTGTCTCCCCGGAGGTCTTGCGAGACCTCTGATTGGCTCAGGGATGCCTTTTAATTAAAAGGTGCAATGAGCTTGCAGCATATATTCACAATCATATAACATTCTTCCCTTTCAGGAAAACAAAGATCACCTTTGTACTTAAAGTCTTTCCACAGGCTTTCTTTCCCTACTTGATCTTCTTGGAAGGAGTTCAGAGCTTTGGTCTTCAGTTTCCTTTATACATTGTGTCTCTCCACTATCCGTTTGTTCTTCTTTATCAAATGCGGTAACGCCTTGACAATCGCTTGTTGTAAGCCCATCTTTTTCGGCAATCTTTTCCATTGGGTACTCCTTTCAGTTTTGGTTTTGAAGAGCTTTACTTTGAGGGGCCGGTGATAGATGCTTCAAAGAAACGCTGTCTTTTCTTACACTTGGATATAAAACATGTGCGTACTGGTGATTTATTTGCTACTTGGGTTGAACTTTCTGACGAGAGCCTTGCATGGACTCAGCAACCAGTGTGGCATGGAAGTTCCTGTCTGCGTTTTTCGAGGAAAAGAAAAGATAAGCTCGTGCGGTGACTTGTTAGTGGTAGTGCATATTAAAGTTCTCAAAGAGTACAATGCAACCGGAATAACCTCTTCCCAGTATCTCATATCAAAATGCAAACCTTTTAATGTCAATAAAATTGATTTCCATATAGAACCTACAAATCTCTCAGCTTGTCCATTTCCTTCTGGGTATATGGAGTTGTTCTACTCAGCACAATACCTTTTGTTTTCAAAAAAGTTCTAAACTCCTCACTCATAAAGCTACTAACATAATCAGAAGGCACATAGTTTGGCAGATTAAAGTCAGAAAGAGTTTTGTTAAATGAAAAACTAAAGTTGCAGAAATAGTATTTTGACAAGGAATTGCAAAAGGAAACCTAGAGTATTCCTCTACAACTACTAAGATATATTTGTTGTTAGACACACTTGGTATTGGACGCTTAAAATCTAAATTAAGCATTTCCCAGGGACGAATTGCTTTTAATGATTTTTCATTAGTTTTAACAAATTGTGGCCTAACATAACGGCAAATATGACAACCATTTCAGACGCTACGAACTTCTTCTATTGAAAACGGCAAGTTCCTAGATCTAAGAAAAGCCACGAGTCGAGTAACACCAGGATGAGACAACCTATTGTGTAAAGTTTTCAGTTCCTCTAAAGTTATTAGACTTGTAACAGCGCAAAGTCTTGAGAGCGCATCAGCTGCCAAGTTTCAAGACCCTGATTTATACGCTATGTCAAAATGAAAACACGAAATCTCTAATCTCCATCGCAACATTTTCTCATTTTTTATACGATTTGTTAACTTTTGGTTAAACATAAAAGAAATCGACTTCTGATCTGTTACAAGTAAAAAATGCTTACCTATTAAATAATGTCGCCAACACTTCATGCTTTCAATTATAGCTAAAGCTTCCTTCTCTATGATAGGGTAATTACGTTCAGTTTTACTGAGAGTTTTAGAAAAAAAAGCTACTGGACGTCCTTCTTGGTTCAAAACAGCTGATGTTTTTTATCACTAGCATCAGTTTCTACCTCAAAAGGAACTGAATCATCAACAGCCCACACAACAGAATCCATAATTTTTTTAAATTAACTGAATGTTTGGCTAGCTTCAATATTTAAAGGTAAACTTGTATTGATAAGAGGTTGCATTAACTTCGAAAAACAAAGTATCCACTTTGAATAATAACTAAAGAACCCTTTTACTCTTTCAAGATCCCTTTTTCTTTTGGGCTCTTCTAACATCCTTAGTGGTTGTAATCTTTGAGGGTCTGGTTTAATCTTACCATCTTCTATTAAACAACCAAGAACTGATAAAGATTTGGTTCTAAAAACAAAATATTTTATTGAATGTAATACCCTGAAAATTTATAATTATCTACAGTTTGGAACGCATAACACTTTATATATTTAATTTTTTCAATAATGATGGCTACTTTCTAGAAAATGTCAATCAAAATTTTGATTGATCAAAAATATATCTAATAAAATATACCTTCAAATTTTACATAAAATATATGTTTTTATACTAAATCGGTAATGCTGTTTTCATTTCTGGACTCATTTTTGAAAATACTTATAAGTGTTAATCAAATTTGCGGTTTACTTCTGAAAATTGTCTCCAAAAACATTCATTCAAATTTTACAATTAAATATATGTTTTTATACCAAATCAACCATGCTAATTTCATTTATGGACTCAATTTTTGCAGTTTGAATTTGAAAATACCTATAAGTATCAATCAAATTTGCGTTTAGTTCTAAAATTTGTTTCCAAAAATGTTGATTCAAATTTTACATAAAATATATGTTTTTATAGCAAATAGATCATGATGATTTCATTTCTGAACATATTTTTCTCATTTAGAGGTCTTACTGCTAGTGTCAATCAAATTTGCGGTTTATGTCTGAAAAATATATCCCAAAATATTCTCTCTAATTTTACATGAAATATATGTTTTTATACCAATTCGACCATGATAATTTTTATTTCTAAAATCATTTTTTGCATTTAGAGGTTTTAAATGTCTGAAAGTGTCAATCAAATGATCGATTTACGTCTAATGTATACAGAAATATTTTTGAAATTTAAATAAAATATCTGTTTTTATGCCAAATGGAAGATGCTGGTTTCATTTTTGGACTCAGGTTTGGCATTTATAGTTTTAAAATATTTGAAAGCTTCAATTAGATTTGTGGTTTACTTCTAAATACTGTCTTCAAAAAAATAAAATATCTGTTTTATACCAAATCGACTATGCTTATTTTATTTCTGTACTGAATTTTGGATAATACGGTTAAAAAATATCTCGAAGCCGCAATTGAATTAGTAATGTATGCCTGAAAATCAGTTCTGTAAAAAATTTTCAAAAAATGGCTGCATATTAGGTATATAGTAAAAATATACTTTTTTTGTATATTTTGGCTTATAATACTTTCTACAATCATCTTGAGTATGAAATATTTATTAAAAAAAACGTATTATAAAATCTTTTGAAAATTTGTATGAGAGAAGGACTAAGTTGAAAACTAATTGAAAAGAGAACATGTGATCAAAACAAATAATTAAAAAAAATATGTATCTTGACTAAATGGAAGATCTACAATGTTCTAATGAACTAGGAAGTGGTTTAATTATATAATATTAGATGCTTCAAAAAAGATTTTGACTGTGAAAAATAAGTTCCTCTTTTACAAATGAAAAATATTTAAATCTATAGCTTATCATCTAGGATTACAGTTAACATTTAGCTAAGATTGGTAGGAAATCTGAAAATTTAGAATAGGTCAGATTTATCAAAAATGGCACAGATGCCAATATGTGAGAATTTTGTCACTATCAAGATATTTTTAATTTAAATTGAATTTGTCCATCTTTTTCCTTTTGTGTCAAAGAGATAATTTGTTAGATGAAGAACGTTGACAACTTTTTCTAATTGAACAATCAACATCACGAATGATTCATCAGAAATAACCTTTGAAATGAGATTGGTTGACAAATATTCAGGCCTGATAATAAAATACACGATACTGATAAAAGTCTAAGATCATCAAGAAGATTCTTTAATCAGAATGCTTTGAGAGAGGAAAAAAGTAATTTTATCATTATAAAAAAATTTTCGAACACACATTGAAGAATATAAATTTCTAATGAAAAAAGAGCTACCAAGAAAGGATCATCATAGAATGAATACCAAAATTACATACTGTAAATTATAATATGACGTAGAGACTACGAGCCGATAACGAATTTGTAGCCAAAAAGATGGAGGTCCTATCGAGTTACATAAGTTACTGTAGAATGAAATATTTTGAGGTAATTAAACACCTAAAGTTGGTTTATTAAATAAATTAAGAAAATAATTACCAGAGAAATACTGCAAGTAGAAGTTATTTTTATGTTTATATATTTGACATTGATTTACAGGTTTAATCGATTTTTGACAGGTTTTATTGATTTCATAAAAAATGAACATCACCATTAAATTCTGCATACTTGAAATGTATAAAAAACTTTAAAAGAATAAAAATTTAATTTTGACATGGGCTGTCATATTTAAATTATTTTGTCAGGTTTGACTAATATTTATAAAAAAAGGAATATAACCAGTAAACACAGCCTACTTGAAAATGGGTATATGTGTGTAAAATGCCATACACGGTAAACTTCATCACCTCCATATACTTTCTATTAAACGTAGTTCTCTAATTCAAAAAACTGTGCCTGATCCTTTCTTTTTGGGATAAATCAATTTTTTGAGTTTTGATTGATTTTCATAAAAAATGAATATCACCACTGAATTACGCATGCTTAAAATGGGTATATATGTGTGAAAAACTTTATATAATTATTTAAATAAAAAGTTCCTTTTTGAGATGAGTTGTCAAATATAAATCAATTTTTTGACAGGTTTGATTGATTTTGATAAAAATGGACATAACCACTGAAGACAGCATCGTTGAAATATATCAGGGGCGCACATCCGGGGGGCGAGGGAAATTTTTCCTATCGAACATATTTTACAGACGATGCGTGAGAGCTATATAATAATAATCCATTGCTTCAATATGCACACAATTGTCACATCATTGCTTACAATAAGTAAGCAATGTTTATCACAGTGTCTCCTCTATAGTATTTGCAAACACATGTTGATGATCCACTAGATTTTCTCATCTTCTGTCACAGTGATTCTATTTCTCTTTCTCTCTCCTCTGTTTTTCTCTTCCGCTTTCTCTGCTAAAACTCAATCATTCACTCAAGCATATTTCTTTCATTCAAGCCCTCTTCTCTTATTAAGCCTTCCTATCTCATTCAGCTTTCTTCTCTCCAGTGACGTAGCTAGGCTGGGGCATGAGGGGCCGTGCCCACACTCCTATGTACCGCATGGTGCCCCATGCATCTTATGCGATATCAGTTTTTGAAAATTTCTCCAATGAAAGGGTCAAGAATGTATAAATAATGTTGCGCAAGTTTTTTGTTTTAAATTTGTGCCCTTCTATCAACTTTTTTTTGACTACACCACTGCTTCTGTCTAATTTGCATTTAGAGTTTAATTAAAATAGTTTTCAATCGTTACAATTTTATATTAATGAATAATGTTAGACTCGCGCTAAGAACTTTTTCAACAAAAGTCACTTAATCTTTATCACTACGTTTGCTACATTTTGTAACATTTGAAAACTTTAATTTTTTCAAGTCAAGAAATTTTTTTCAATACTTATTTTGGAATGAATATTTTGACTATCTATTCAGTTTAAAAGCAAGAATACCCTATTTGCTTAATATTTGAGCAGAGATATTTTTATAATGTTCGATTCGACTAATTCGATATTCACGATTCGAAGTAACACTGTACATAATCAAATCACTTTTTTTAAGAAAATTTGTTGATTATTATAATAAAAATATAATATCGAAACAAAATGTTTCAGTTGTTAAAAATGTACTTGATCTATTTATGACAGCTGTCAGAATTTTATTTGTAGACAGAAATATTCAAAAAAACGCAATGATTTTCTTTTCTCGTATACTTTGTTTTATGTTAGTTTAGTCCTCGGACATTTCGCCCCATTATTTTCATAAGACAGTTCGCCTCATTATTTTCATAAGACATTTTGTTTCATGGACAATTCGCCCCGTTATTTTCATAAGACATTTTGTCTCATGGACAATTCTTAAAAATTAAGAGATAAATTGATTGATTTGAAATAATTTAATAGAGATAAAATAAACAAGAATATAAATTTTTTAATAATTTTACACATATAATAAGCAAAGATGGATGCTACTAATAGCGTATGAGACAATTTGTCAGGGGGCGAAATGTCTGTCGACCGTTATTTAAATAATTTTTTAATTATAAGGGCTAGCTACTTTAACGTTGGCTTTTGCTGCTTATAAAAACTTGAAAATATCAAATAAACTCTTTCTTTATGCCTCCTATTATTTTGAAATTATTCTGAGAACAGACGGTTCCATTTTAAAATAGTGAAAATTGCTTTATTAGTTTATTTTGTTTCCTTTCTCTCTTATGTTAATTATGTAGCAAATTTTTTAATTTTGAGTGTTGCAGTGAATGTATTTTCATTGACCAGGCACTGATGTACCGCTTATGTCAAACTATGAACAAATTTGTATCGATGAGGAATCGAATCCAGAGGCTTCCCTGCTATGTCCATTATCTCAACCAACCTGCCATGCCACCCATAGATAGAGTATGCTGTAGGGGAAACGTCAAATTAGTTTTCAAAAAACTTAAGTTATGCACTAAAATTTTTTAGTTTTTGTTGAAGCTCTATAACTTTTTCTGATAGACTTTTTTTCCTTAAAAGTTATTATAAAAGGCAAATTATCATTGCAAAATGTTAACAGTTATTTTACTTTTTGTAGCTTGTATAATGAAATAATGCGATCTTAATTTTTTGTTTTATATTTGTTTGCATAATTATAACTTCGTTTTATACCCTTGCCCCTGAATCAATCACATTTTTTCATATAAACATCACAGGTTGTCTAGTAGACTCTTTGCCTTTAGACTACATTCACTGATATAAAACTATCCAATCTTCAGTTATTTGTTTTCTCTATGAATCAAATATCCTTTCATCAATTCCTGTAATGTGCCTGGTAGACTACTTCATTTTTCAAATGAAAAACCCTATTCCACCCCCTAACATTTTTGGATTTTTTTTAACTAGTGTATATTCGATGGTTGTAGGTAAAAATGCCCCCAATTAAAAAGTAGGAAAAAATGCCCCCTAATTTTTGATTTTCAGGATTTTATATAATTATATAAATATTTTTATTTGGTACCGTTTTGAAAGGCTAAATTCCTAAAATTTCTTAATCTATAGGGTTTTTTCTTTATAAAGTTCTTGAAAACAATAGCAAAGGTTCATATTTGTGGGAATGTGTTCTTAAAATTAGTTAAAATACAAATTATATTTAGAAAGTGTTCTGATACACACAAAGTCCAAAAATATTTGCTGTTTTATAAAAAAATTTTTTGTATTTAAAAAATTGTCCTATGCTGAGTTTTTTAGTTTACTTTAATTAAATTTTAAATGTTTTAAATGAAAAGTTAACTTTTTTTTTACAAAAAATCTTTATTTGACATATCTTTTTTAAAAATTTTAATTAATAATTTTTTGAAATTTTTTGTGTTGGGGTATTTTTTCGTAATTTAAATTGGGGCATTTTTTCCTACTTTTTAATTGGGGCATTTTTTCTTACTTTTTAATTGGGGGCATTTTTTCCTACTTTTTAATTGGGGGCATTTTTTCCGGGGGCATTTTTTCTGCGCACTATATTCGATATGCAAATTTTATTAAAATATTTTCCCTGGAAGTATAGTATTTAAATTCACTAATTTTGTAAAAAAAAATATAATGTAGTCTTATAAATTTAGGACTTTAGGGTATGCGCTGAATACACTCTATTTTAAAGGATATTTGGTCTATCGTGGTATTTCCAGACCACTAATTTTGAAAATTGCAAGAAAAAAATTTCGCCCCCCAATAATTTTGAGGATGTGCGCCCCTGAAATATATATGTAACATTAAAAATATTTATAAAAACTTATTAATATCTGAGAAAAGTAGGGGGGGGGGCACTTTACGCCCCCCCAGCACTTAAGCGGACAAATTTTGCCCAGCACTAATAGGGTTAACACTATTTAAATGCTTGACATTTACGCAAGGCATAGTTGCTTAATAAATTATCTTAACAAATAACAAGTTGAAAATTTAATTAAAATTAGCATCTTCTTTTTCTTTGCCTACTTCTTGTCTCCAAGTTGGCGGTCGGTGACCATGGTCCTCTTCCACTTCTTTCTGCCATGGGCATGACAATCTTCCAACCCAATTTCGGCTAGCCTCCTTTTAATTTCACCTTTTGAAAAGTCGTCCTCTTTTCCTTTTTCCCACTATTGGACAATCCATTATTCTGCGAATCGCATCCTTCTTTCTCTTCTAAGAACATGCCCAAACAATCAGTCATCATGCTAACCATAACCTTATTCTTTTTTCAAACCTTTTCATTCTTCATGTGATCTTTCAGTGCGACTCCTTTTATTTTCCTCAACATACTCATTTCGGTTGAACAAATCTGTTCTCATCTTTCTTCTTTAACTAAAAAATTTAACGTTGGCTTATTTTTTTTATCAATTTTTTTAAATTTAAAGTGAAAAATTCTTTTTTTTTTAAATATTTATAGTAAAATATTTTTTTTCAATAAAATGCTTATTCATTTCCTCAAACATATAGCAATATACACCTTCAAATATATCATGTGAAATATCAGATGGAAGATCACCAATCACATGAAAATATTTAAGCTGATTTAAAGGTGAACAATGTTCTATTCCAAACTCCTTACGGAAATCAAGGTTGGCAGAAACCTTAGAAGAGTGCTCCGCGTAATTTTCAACAGTTCTTAAGGAGTTTGAATCACATGAGATTTGTGTTATTATTTGATCTTTTGTAGCTAAACAAAATTACAAATCCCCCAATAGAATGAGCTGCAAGGTTGTCACTAATAAAAGAATAAATGGAATCATACAAAACAAATTCTTGGTCATACTTATGAATTTTTATGCCAAAATTTTCAAGAATAATAATATCATTTATTAGACTTTTTAAAAATTTTTTAAAACCTACTTTTTGGACTAATGATGAATAGCACAATAAAACAAATTGAATTTCCTTTAATTTAGACCTAAATTTTAAAGGTATATTACCAAGCATCATATAAAATGCCCAGAGATTGATCTTAGCAGTTTTTTTACAAATAGGATTTGATAAACAAAAATCATCATAAAAAATAAAAATATGTATGCAAAATTTCTGCTTAAAAAACACACTTTCTCGAAACTTTTCACCATCAAAGTAATCACGTAAAAGCATATCAGACGAGATTCGAGAAGTGTGGGTTTAGAACAAAATGAAAAATGTCATCATAAGCTAGCATATACTCTAGGGTTTTTAAAATAGGTATGTACACAAACTTATCCCGTTTCTTATCAAATGTCCCAGAATCGTTAAAGCTGAATTCTATTGGTCTTACGAATCTTAACTTTTCTTTAATATGTTTATTTAATAAGGTTGTAGATGAAAGTATAAGGTTAAAATTTTGAAAGCTTTCCCTACTTTTTTCAAAGATAGAATTAATCATATCAAAAATATTTGAAGAAATATTATGTTCAGAAAGTAAATCTTCTATACTATTTTTAAGATGCTTATTTTTTTACAACTTCTCAATTTCCTCCTGTATTATGCTAATAACACAGCTAACCCTAACCGTTATGTTCTCTTAGTTTTAACAAAAACAAGGCATATGAGTCTAAAGTAAATTCATTAGTACAAGTGTCTGTTTCTTGAGAAAATGAAAGAGGTTCTCTTTCATTTCGCACTTGAATATCCTCTTCCTTATTCTTAGAACGAATAGATCAATTTTCTTTATAAAAAGTAGGATGCTTAGATTTTATATGCCTTATTAAACTGACCGTACGCTTAAAACTTTTAAAGCAGTTTCCAATAATGCAATTAACGAAAAAATTGTTCTCACATTCATGAGAAGTGCGATAATGAGAAATTATGTAGCTAAAGTGTTTAAAGTTAAATAAACAGTAAAGACTTCTTTTACCTATAAACTAAGGTTATCAAAAATGTTTAGGAGTATCAAATAAAACAAAAATATTAATAAAAAACTTTTCAAAAAAGATTACCAAATCCAGTAGTTCTTGATACTCAAATATAATAAGAAACAGCGTTGGAAATCTCCTCTCCAAATCAAATGAATAAAACAGCGAAGTTATCGAGAAATTTAAAAAAAATATATAGAAGATGCAAAAATAGTAAAATGCCAGCTGTTGAAGATAGAGGAGTATGTTCGATTGTGCAAGCTGTATGTCTATCCCGTTTCTAAAAGATTATGTCTCAACACAACATACACTTCATAGCGTTTGCACGATGCAAACTTTATTTAAACGATAGAATGAATTTTCTCTCCTGAATATTCAGAATGACATGATAATATATCACATTTGACAAACTATTACGCAGGATAAAGCAAGCTTTGCATTGTAAGATGTGTTACTTCCTTATGGACATGGAACATACACATGGCATGACAATATTTTTACTAAATAATTCGTAAATCCAATTTCATCTACACACATCTGTCAGAGAAAAAAATCTTCAACTTTCATTATTGTTATTGTAACTATGAAAACTGTAAAAGTTATATTTACTAGGTAAATATACTGTTAGAGTAGTTAAATTTACTACTTTATTTTTTCATTTCAAATACTTCAAGATGTGCTTTGCATAGATGTCTTTTTAAATTGTATGCTCTAGAGCAGGGGTCAGGAACCTATGGCTCGCGAGCCAGACATGGCTCTTTTGATGACTGCATCTGGCTCTCCGATAAATTAGGTGGCCTTCAGGATAAAGGGAGGTATTGCGATAATGCTCTTATCCTTCTTGCCAATTCTACACTCTCTTAATTTCGTCATCATTACGAATCACGACGACACAAATAAAGCTGATGATGATGCAGACTTTGCTTATCAATAAATAACTTCGATAAAACAATGTTGTTTAAAATAAATTCAGAGTCTTATTATACTATAAAATTGTTGGTCTTCTTTTTCCATTTAGTTGTAATCAGTATTTAAAAATATATATGGCTCTCAGAGGATTAGATTTTAAAATATGTGTTTTTTGGGCTCTTTTGGTCAAAAAGGTTTCTGGCCCCTGCTCTAGAGGAAGTATTCGGTCTTTTACTTGTAGGTTTAGCGATTTTACAACCACACATAATTGAGCTTTTTAAGTCAGGAGAAATTTTGCAGATACAAACGAAATATTTGCCATCTTCACTCTGTACAAAATAATTAAAAACGTCGGACTAATAATGAATTTTCAGCCATCGATGTAATATGTATTTTTTAAACAATTCTAAAAAAAATAAGTTTGGTGCATAATAAAAATTTTCTAAAAATTAAATAGATAAAACTGATATTTTATTACCTATATTTATGGATACATGGAATAAGAAATAGCATAAAGTATGCCAATGAAAAACAATTATATAAATCTATAATATATAATTATTATCAATCTTCCATTGAGAACGGCATTGCTTCTCATTGACAATGTCATGTTGTGCTTTCTTGCTTATCGATCTGAAGGAAAATTGAAAATTGTCAGATGCAATCTCTTTTACACTATAATTTACATATGTTGTTTATAAATATTTATTACTTTTACTTCACTGTTTCACACACATATGTTGACTTGCAGCCGGTAAGAGGGAGCCGCACATTAAAATTTGTAACTCCGGCTCTTACTGACAGAATATTACGGCTCCAGGAGCTCCGGCTCCAGCTCCGACTCCGGCTCCAAAGCCCTGAAAGAAGCTATAGTGAAAAAAAGTGATGAGGAAATTTACAGCGACTCAAGACTATCGCGATAAATGTATGTAGAAAAGCGGTAGGATCAAAGATTTGTATCGTTCTTCACCACATAGCAAATAAGTTTTTTATATGGTCTGATGAGTTGCTAATGGTGTTATATGGCGTGGTGGTAAGTTATTTGTTTTTAGCATAGTTGTATCTTTTCTGTGTATCTTTGCTCATTACACCATATAAATCACACACAAAACATATAAATAATTTCAACCAATCAGAATGCTTCAAGCGACACACAAAAAAATACACCCAAAACATATAAATAATTTCAACCAATCAAAATGCTTCCAGTGACACACAGATACACTTGCTTATTAAATACACCCAAAACATATAAATAATTCCAACCAATCAAAATGCTTCCAGTGACACACACATACACTTGCTTATTATAATATAGAAGTTATTCATTTTAACATTTAACACTTTAGTTATTTATCACTTATCACACAACAACAATTATCTAGCTCACAATACAATTTAATGAAAATGGGGGAAAATTTAATGAATAAAATAAAAAATAAATTTATCATCGGAAAAAAGAGAATTATCCGAAAGTATAAGACTTGCAAAAAAAAATTTTTAATCAAAAACAACTTAGTTTATCTTCAAAGTTATTTGAATATAGAAAGAGAAAGAATAACAAATAACTACAATTTTGTTTACTTTAATACAAAGCATAAAAAAATTCTGCTGATAAAGAGGACGGATCTTAGCATTCACGAGTTAAGAGTGGTATCACATTTCAATATGGAGAGAGACGAAATGGACGCAATCATCGAAGAAATAAGGGCAACACGGTGCATAAAGAGTGACTCCATTCAAAAGATCCACGAAGTATACGCGGATAACCGCTATATGTACATAGTTCAAGAGCACATAAATGGACAAACATTGAGGGAGGAATGGAAAAGGGGCATTAAGACATCTACTGCAAGTATATACAAGCGTGACATATTAAATGCCCTTGTAGAACTGCATAGGAACGGAATTACACACAAAGGTCTGAACGCTAGTAACATTATGATTGACTCACAGGGCCACATAAAGTTAACTAACTTTTACCTTGCATCAAAAAATAGATCAAAATTAGGGGTAAATTCAGATGAAGTTATCAAAGACAGTCAAGCCTACCACTATATTGGAAAGATGCTTTCGACAAATTTTAAATTAATGACTTATAAAAAGAAAAACTCAATTTCTCAAATAAAAAAGAGTGGGGAGAAAGAAAAAGAAAATGAAATAAACAAAGACAAACGAGTTCATAATAAAAGCTATAACAATGAAGAGGATGAAGAAGTATACTATGATGCAAAGAGCTCACGTGATGATCACTTTGAAGAAGTATACTATGATGCAAAGAGCTCACATGATGATCACTTTGAAGATGAGAAAAACGAGACAAGTGAAACTTTGGACAAAGTAAGAACCAAAAAGTTAAAGACTCCAAATGTTTCTCCAAGGTATGCTCTTTGTAAGATGGCAATGAAAACACTCGCAATATTCTTAATACATATTTTGGAATAACTACTTTCCTCATTACTTTAGAAGATGGTGGTTTCCCAAGATGGCGTATTAATTTTAACTTTCACCTTTTTAACTAACATCATCTAAATCTTAAATTATTCAGTCGAAGGAAATATATATTTTTTATATGCTAGTTTTAATTACATGGAAATTGAAAAAGATTGATGGCATGGGCTTGGGGTCAAGTTAAAACAAGTAAGATGATTTCAAAATGTTAAAACAACTAAAAAATTAATACTACATAAATAGATAGATGGTGGCCTACAAAGTGGAACACAAACGTTCTAGGTAAAAATACTTTAACATAGAAATGATAGAAAAAGGCAGTTAAAAATCAGGCAAATGAAGAATTAGGGAAATCTAAAAAGAAAATTAGGAAACAGGCAAAAACAGTGAGAAACGAAAAACAAAGTAAAGAGATAAAGAATTAGTAGTAGTAGTAGCCAAACAGGCAACAATGAGTGTGAGATTTCTGGCTCACATGATACCCCCGCCGTAGGGCGGATAATACCAAAATGGGGGGACCTGTATTCCAGATAAAGTAATTTAAAATGCATTTATACATACACAATACACATACATGCAGGTAGGCGAGGAATAATAAACAAAAAAGCACATTCTCTTAAATACACATGTAAAATGCAGGAATAAAAACCGCCGTGTTTAGCTTATGCAGTTTACCGTGGCTTTACGACTATTTTTGATTGATTTTCAAAAAAATAAGCATGACCATTTTCTAGTGTTTATTTCGTTTGAAAATCAATCAAAACCTTTCAAATAGGAGTTTTATCTTAATTTACCAACACTCTACCAATTATCTTATGTTTCGAGCGCACGGAGAAACAACCACGGGACCGGCTAGTAAACTATAATGTGAGTCTCTGTAAACAAGATTCAGTTGAGGAAATATGGCAAAAATTAAAAATAAATCTAATTAAAACAAGCGAAATGTTTTAGGCAGAACAAAACGATGTAAAGTAAATGAAAGTGATAATTTTTTATTGAAAAATACTCAAATAAAAACTACAAATTATGTGCTATAGACCGAAAATATTCTAAACCTGTGTCTTTGTCATACTTTGCATGAACTTTTTTATTCTTTCATTTTTTAAATATATTTTTTATTAACTTTAGATATATTTTCTCACAAAAATATTTGCTCAAGTATCACTTGTGTATTTGCTTGTTCCAGTTTGATAATTTTGAGTAATTTTTCAATGGTTGGATGAGTAACTCCATCTCTTTTGTTAAAACCTTCGCAAGACGGAACGGGAGTTTTACGTCAATGGTAATATTCAAACTTAAATTACGTTGACTATATTATATACAACCTATATAAAAACTAGGATGTAAATTTTCAAAAAGGAATATATTTTTCAAAAATGATAACTTTGATAGTGAATAACTGTATATTTTTTCCTACTGTAGTTTTTTTAAAACTTAACGCCATCTTTAAAAGAAAATTAACTATAATTCCTTTTACTTTTTAAACTTTATTCACGAAAGAAAAGCAAAAATAAAAATCAATTGAGCAAAAAACTTAAAAACATTCAATTTTGATTTCCGCACTTTCTTGTGCCTCTCTTTTTTGGTCTACAAGTAGAAACAAAGCAATATCCACGAGAAGAGGAAGCAAACTCATGGATGTCTTGTTGGATCCCGTAAAATGAAATGAGTTCCTTGGTGATTCTGTGGGTGAGAGGATCATTACATCTATTTATCATTGAAAGGTGACTAAGCCTTAGACACAGATCTCTTATGAAGTACTTTCTTCCACCTTTTTGTGTCGATGGAAACTTTTCTTGAGCGTTGCTCTTGATGATGACCCAACTGTTATAAGCTGATATGTCTAAATAATTACAAAACAAAAGAAAAGGCCATCTCCTTGAAGCTTTGTAGGAAGTGAAGTCTCTTAGCATTCGATTACAACTATCAACGCCTGATTTAAACTTATTGTAGTCGACAACAGTTTCCGGTTTACGTCTTGGACCCAACAAGTTGATGCTTCCCAAGTGTTGAGACGACATTATATAAACTACTTTGAAGTCTCTTTGGGAATGCTTGTGAGGAATGTAAGCAGTCAAGGATGCAAATTCTGTGTAAAGGAATTTACTCTCGCACTCTTGTAAGGCGAGACTTTTTAGATAAGCGGGTCTGAAAAGGTAAGGAATAAAGCGACGATTTGCTCTTGCAGTGCCACAGACTGTGAGGTTTTGTTGTCGTGCCCATTTACAAAGTTCATGAGAGGTAAAGAACCTGTCCATGAATATGCCACATCCTTTAGGCAACTCACAACTTGACACAAGTCTTTTTACAATTTCCTCGGACGAAAAATAAGTTTTATCGAGGAGACCAGAGACATAAATTTCGGGTTTGAGCACATATGAAGTGAAAATTTTTATTTTAAGTATATTTTTTTTTAGCATTTTACGATTTACACATTTAAATATATAATAAGGCTGGCAAGTTGTCTCCCGGAGGTCTTGCGAGACCTCTGATTGGCTCAGGGATGCCTTTTAATTAAAAGGTGCAATGAGCTTGCAGCATATATTCACAATCATATAACATTCTTCCCTTTCAGGAAAACAAAGATCACCTTTGTACTTAAAGTCTTTCCACAGGCTTTCTTTCCCTACTTGATCTTCTTGGAAGGAGTTTAGAGCTTTGGTCTTCAGTTTCCTTTATACATTGTGTCTCTCCACTATCCGTTTGTTCTTCTTTATCAAATGCGGTAACGCCTTGACAATCGCTTGTTGTAAGCCCATCTTTTTCGGCAATCTTTTCCATTGGGTACTCCTTTCAGTTTTGGTTTTGAAGAGCTTTACTTTGAGGGGCCGGTGATAGATGCTTCAAAGAAACGCTGTCTTTTCTTACACTTGGATATAAAACATGTGCGTACTGGTGATTTATTTGCTACTTGGGTTGAACTTTCTGACGAGAGCCTTGCATGGACTCAGCAACCAGTGTGGCATGGAAGTTCCTGTCTGCGTTTTTCGAGGAAAAGAAAAGATAAGCTCGTGCGGTGACTTGTTAGTGGTAGTGCATATTAAAGTTCTCAAAGAGTACAATGCAACCGGAATAACCTCTTCCCAGTATCTCATATCAAAATGCAAACCTTTTAATGTCAATAAAATTGATTTCCATATAGAACCTACAAATCTCTCAGCTTGCCCATTTCCTTCTGGGTTATATGGAGTTGTTCTACTCAGCACAATACCTTTTGTTTTCAAAAAAGTTCTAAACTCCTCACTCATAAAGCTACTACCATAATCAGAAGGCACATAGTTTGGCAGATTAAAGTCAGAAAGAGTTTTGTTAAATGAAAAACTAAAGTTGCAGAAATAGTATTTTGACAAGGAATTGCAAAAGGAAACCTAGAGTATTCCTCTACAACTACTAAGATATATTTGTTGTTAGACACACTTGGTATTGGACGCTTATAATCTAAATTAAGCATTTCCCAGGGACGAATTGCTTTTAATGATTTTTCATTAGTTTTAACAAATTGTGGCCTAACATAACGGCAAATATGACAACCATTTCAGACGCTACGAACTTCTTCTATTGAAAACGGCAAGTTCCTAGATCTAAGAAAAGCCACGAGTCGAGTAACACCAGGATGAGACAACCTATTGTGTAAAGTTTTCAGTTCCTCTAAAGTTATTAGACTTGTCACCAAATCTCTAATCTCCATCGCAACATTTTCTCATTTTTTATACGATTTGTTAACTTTTGGTTAAACATAAAAGAAATCGACTTCTGATCTGTTACAAGTAAAAAATGCTTACCTATTAAATAATGTCGCCAATACTTCATGCTTTCAATTATAGCTAAAGCTTCCTTCTCTATGATAGGGTAATTACGTTCAGTTTTACTGAGAGTTTTAGAAAAAAAAGCTACTGGACGTCCTTCTTGGTTCAAAACAGCTGATGTTTTTTATCACTAGCATCAGTTTCTACCTCAAAAGGAACTGAATCATCAACAGCCCACACAACAGAATCCATAATTTTTTTAAATTAACTGAATGTTTGGCTAGCTTCAATATTTAAAGGTAAACTTGTATTGATAAGAGGTTGCATTAACTTCGAAAAACAAAGTATCCACTTTGAATAATAACTAAAGAACCCTTTTACTCTTTCAAGATCCCTTTTTCTTTTGGGCTCTTCTAACATCCTTAGTGGTTGTAATCTTTGAGGGTAAAAACAAAATATTTTATTGAATGTAATACCCTGAAAATTTATAATTATATACAGTTTGGAACGCATAACACTTTATATATTTAATTTTTTCAATAATCATGGCTACTTTCTAGAAAATGTCAATCAAAATTTTTATTGATCAAAAATATATCTAATAAAATATACCTTCAAATTTTACATAAAATATATGTTTATATACTAAATCGGTAATGCTGTTTTCATTTCTGGACTCATTTTTTAAATTTAGGATTTGAAAATACCTATAAGTGTTAATCAAATTTGCGGTTTACTTCTGAAAATTATCTCCAAAAACATTCATTCAAATTTTACAATTAAATTTATGTTTTTATACCAAATCAACCATGCTAGTTTCATTTATGGACTCAATTTTTGCAGTTTGAATTTGAAAATACTTATAAGTATCAATCAAATTTGCGTTTAGTTCTAAAATTTGTTTCCAAAAATGTTGATTCAAATTTTACATGAAATATATGTTTTTATAGCAAATAGATCATGATGATTTCATTTCTGAACATATTTTTCTCATTTAGAGGTCTTACTGCTAGTGTCAATCAAATTTGCGGTTTATGTCTGAAAAATATATCCCAAAATATTCTCTCTAATTTTACATGAAATATATGTTTTTATACCAATTCGTCCATGATAATTTTTATTTCTAAAATCATTTTTTGCATTTAGAGGTTTTAAATGTCTGAAAGTGTCAATCAAATGTCCGATTTACGTCTAATGTATACAGAAATATTTTTGAAATTTAAATAAAATATTTGTTTTTATGCCAAATGGAAGATGCTGGTTTCATTTTTGGACTCAGGTTTGGCATTTATAGTTTTAAAATATTTGAAAGCTTCAATTAGATTTGTGGTTTACTTCTAAATACTGTCTTCAAAAATATTTTCAAAAAAATAAAATATCTGTTTTATACCAAATCGACTATGCTTATTTTATTTCTGTACTGGATTTTGGATAATACGGTTAAAAAATATCTCGAAGTGGCAATTAAATTACTAATGTATGCCTGAAAATCAGTTATTTAAAAAATTTTCAAAAAATGGCTGCATATTAGGTATATAGTAAAAATATACTTTTTTTGTATATTTTGGCTTATAATACTTTCTACAATCATCTTGAGTATGAAATATTTATTAAAAAAAATAAAACGAATTATAAAATCTTTTGAAAATTTGTATGAGAGAAGGAACCAAGTTGAAAACTAATTGAAAAGAGAACATGTGATCAAAACAAATAATTAAAAAAATATGTACCTTGACTAAATAGAAGATCTACAATGTTCTAATGAACTAGGAAGTGGTTTAATTATATAATATTAGATGCCTCAAAAAAGATTTTGACTGTGAAAAGGAAGTTCCTCTTTTACAAATGAAAAATATAAATTTCTAATGAAAAAAGAGCTACCAAGAAAAGATCATCATGGAATGAATAGCAAAATTACATACAGTAAATTATAATATGACGTAGAGACTACGAGCCGATAACGAATTTGTAGCCAAAAAGATGGAGATCCTATCGAGTTACATAAGTTACTGTAGAATGAAATATTTTGAGTGAATTAACATAACATAACATAAGTTTATTAAGCAATTTAAAGAGGCTAGCAGCCTATGAGAATTGCATCAAATATAGCGTATTTTTCAAGGAACGGCAAATCTTTTGTCTTTCCAAAATTCATCGAGTTTTTTTTTCAAATTCTTTCACAGTAATTGAGTTAACAACTTCATTAGGTAAGCCATTCCAGTGATTGTATGCTCTTTGGATTAAGTATCTGCTTCTATACTTACTTTGAAAGGATTCAGGTGCAAACTTCAGCAAGTGTGATCTGGAAATTCTCTTCGAATATTCAGGCAAAACTTTCTCATCAATCTTCATATTTCCTTTTACGATATTAAATATTGATATCATTTCATTTCTCAGGCTTCGATAATATAAAGAAGGCAGGTCAATCTTTTGAAATCTTTCAATATAACATAAATTTTGCATTCCTTTCAAGTGCTTTGTGAATACTTTTTGAACCTTTTCTATTTTTCTGATGTTGATAATTGATGAACTTCCAAAAATTACATTTGCGTATTCCAGAACAGGTCTGACTAAAGATTTGTATAAATACAGAGAAATTTCGATTTCAGATAAGATGAAGGTATTGTTCAACATGTGTAGAATAGTGAAGGCTTTCTTGACAACGTGCAATACATGATCAGAGAAACAAAACTTTGAATCAACGATTAATCCTAGATCATTATGCTTTTCAACTTGGTTTAGCTTAGTTCCGCCTATATAAAAACTGGCATCCTCTTTTTTTCCAATTTGAAGGTGATAGCACTTATTTATATTCAACTGCATATCCCATTCTTTACTCCATCTATATATTTTGTATAGATCATTCTGTATATTCTTCGTACCTTCACCCTTTGAACCCTTGAATAATTTTATATCATCAGCATAAATTTTTATATTTGATTTTAGATCATCACAAATATCATTTATAAACATAGAGAAAAATACAGGTCCCAATACAGAACCTTGAGGGATTCCGCTTATTATTTCTGAAGTTGATGAGCATAATCCATTCAATCGAACAATAAATTTTCTATTAAAAATATAGTCCCTGAACCATTCTATAAGGTTTTCTCCTATACCATAAGATTTCAACTTTAACAAGAGTCTTTCATGGGGGACAGTATCAAAAGCCTTCTGAAAGTCCAAATAAATAATGTTCACAGTTTTACTGATATTCATTTCAAGGGAAAATTCATTAGAAAATTCAATTAGATTTGTTATTGTTGATTTTTTTGGAAGAAAGCCATGCTGTTGCCGCGATATCAAATTGTTTTTATCAAGATGGTCAACAACCTTGTCCTTTATAATCGATTCAAGCACTTTGAAAATTATATTAATGACTGATATTGGTCTATAATTAGTAATGAGCTTTTTCTCACCTTTTTTAAAAACCGGTGATACGCAGCTTAATTTCCATGATTCAAGTTGTTTACGCTCCAATAAAGACTTATTATATAAAACTGTTAGAGGCTTCGCTAAAACATTAGAGTTTTTGAAAAAAAAGCGGTGAAATGTTGTCAATACCAGGTGATTTAGAAACATCTAGACTTTTGAGCTTATGGTATACTTCGGATATTTCTATAGTCATTCTATCAAAGGGTTGTGAAATTAGTTTAACTTCAACGTTTCTAGTCAAAAATTTACCTTCTCTTTTATACATGGAATAAAAGTATTCTTTAAAGGCTTCAGGTAAAAACTCATCTTCAATTATACTACCATTTTCACTCAATATTGTTTCAATAGCTAAATTATTTTTCTTCCTATTAATATACTTCCATACTTTTTTTGAGTTTTGCTTGTATTCTTTTAAAATTTTTACCTCATAATCAATTCTAAGTTGCCTGGTAAATTTTCTAAGATGATTGCTACATTTTTTATATTGTTCAAAACTATTTTTATTGCCATACTTTTTATACAGATTAAATAATCTTTTTTTATTTTTATAAATAAAAATTGCATCTTTATTCGGGTAGGTGTAAAATAAGCTGCAAAAAAAGCTGCAAAAGTAAAGCCTGATTTTGAATAAACGAAAATAGATAAGAGAGTGAAAATTTACTTACATATAAAACTCGAGTCTCTAATTCAGAAAAAAATCAAATCAAGTTATATATATTAAAAAACAATTATATTTTAGTGATAATAAGTCAAAATTTATGGATTTGTCTTCCATTTCTGTTACCTCGATGGTGGCAATAATGTCTATGCGAATTAATTTATGTAAAAAAATATATTTTCATTTTAAAAAATTAATTTTCAAAATATTTTGTTAAATTTTTAATTTCTTTAATCTTTTTATTCTCTTTTGTTTTTAAAGATGATCTTTATTCAAAATATCAAATAAAAAATATATTTTTTATATTATTATTATTGATTTGAGAATAGATAAAGCTCGTCAAAGATAAGCGTTAACGATAAATGCTCACGTACAGCCACTAGATGCAAATTCAAACCTCAAAGTTTGAACACAAAAGTGGAACTGAGACTTCAATAGAAGAAAGAGGTCTTTTACACTGTGTACGCTTAGTTATGATGATCAAATACAAGAGTACATACAATTTCTAGTTTTAACTAACACCTTGTATGCAGAATTAAGTATATATTTATTTTGATATAATTTAATTCACTTAATATACTGAGCACTTCTTTTGACATCACTTTCTTAAATATGCTGAGCACTTCTTTTCATTTGGATCTTTCTAACTTCAAATATACCGTGATTTTAATAAACAATTTATTGCAGATCTGATTGTGATATTTTTGAAAATTACTATCCTGTCAAAAAATTTATTAAATCAAGAATTTTCGAAATTAAAAACAATAATAAATTTTAAATGCATAATTTTTCAATAAATATAGTATTTATTTACTTAATACACCATTTTATGATGTATAATCTGTCAGTAAATTAATTTTCACATGTTACCTAACTGATAAATTTACTTTCACAGGAGAAGCTATCTGAATAATTTCATATTTTTTAAAACACTTAATTTTACATAACTACACCAACATCAATGAATTTTTAAGGGAGTTTACCCTTACCTTTAATGTTTATAATATTTTAATATCTACCAAAAAGTCGAGTCTTTGGGATCCAAAAAATCCTTTAAGTTATCCGAAGTTCGAGTTAAACGAATGATCAGTATCATATATTTTCTTGGATGAATAGCAGTTCTGTGATACTTCCAGGTACAAATTTAAGGGAGCAAAACCTCAAAAAAAATTGAATTCATTTTATTTTATAAAAAAATAACGAGAGTATATATATAAAATTACGATAATTTACGTTGAAAAGGGCATAAAATTTTGTGCCTACACGCTTAAAGATCCTTTCTTTTTGGGATAAATCAATTTTTTTGACAGTTTTGATTGATTTTCATAAAAATGAATATCACCACTGAATTACGCATGCTTAAAAATGGGCATACAATATATATGTGTAAAAAACTTTATATTATTACTTAGATAAAAAGTTTCTTTTTAAGATGAGCTGTCATATATAAATCAATGTGTTGATAATTTTAATTGATTTTTATAAAAAAAATTAATATCACAGCTGAATTCAGCATGCTTGAAAATGGGTGTGTAAAAAACATTATATAATTATTTAGATTAAAAGTTTCTTTTTTGAGATGAGCTGTCCACAAGTTAATCTTCTTGGATTGATAATAGATAAAAAAATTGACCTTTCACCAACACGTTGACTCACTTTCTTTGAAACTTGGTAAAGTGGTTGGAATCCTCAAGCACACACAAAGACTCTTTCCAAGAAATATTATGTTAATTCTCCTTAAAACACTCTTTCTCCCTCATCTTTGTTATAGTTTAATTAACTTTGGACACTGCAATTTGAAACCCCTAGAAGTCTTATACAAGAAAGCCTTAAGAGTCGTCTCAAAATCAAAAAAATGTTCTCACACTAATAAGCTTTTTATGGAATCCAACCTCCTCAAATTAGAAGATATATATTATCAAAAAATTGGAATGTTTTTATTATCCAACCTCAACTCCTCTCATAAGCATTTTGAAAATCTTATAATTTATGCAACAAAGGCAGAATACAATTTGAGAAATCATCTTAATCTCGTTAAACCTCATTTTAGACTCCATTGTTCAAACTTGTCAATGAGACATAAAGTCATAGTTTTTTATGAAAAATACAGATTTTTGTTGGGAGAAAGTGGCTCGTCAACTGAAAGATTCAAAAAGATTTTCAACTCTTACATTTCCTCTCAATATTCCCAACTTCCTCCATGTTCTGATATGAACTGTTTCATTTGCTCTGATCCATGATAAGAGTTTCTCGTTTTCTTTGACTTCTTTTTTGCAGTGTGTATCCTTCAGCGGTTTCTATAAACCTTTGGATTTACACATATTTTTTATTCCACATTTGCTTATTTTCTCATTTGCTTTCATATCGTATTCCAAAATAACTGTTAAATACATAGATTATTATTTATTAATGTAATTTTGTTTTCCACAATATATATTCGCTATATATGTCTCAGTTTCTCTATTTTATTTTAACTTTTTCTTTTCATTTTCAAAATAAATCTTATCTTATCTTATCTTATCTTATCTTATATGTAAATCACTTTTTTGTCAGGTTTGAATGATTTTCATAAAAATGAATATCACCACTGAATTCTGTATGCTTGAAAATGGGTATAAATGTATAAAAGAATATTATATAATTATTTAGATAAAAAGCTTCTTTTTGAGATGAGCTGTCAAATATAAATCAATTTTTGACAGGTTTGATTGATTTTGATAAAAATGGACATCACCACTGAATTCAGCATAGTTGAAATATATATGTATAACATTAAAAATATTTATAAAAACTTATTAATATCTGAGAAAAATAGGGGGGCACTTTACGCCCCGCCCCCCAGCACTTGAGCGGACAAATTTTGCCCAGCACTAATATGGTTAAGGCAAGCAGTCGTCTTTGTTTATGCATCTTCCCATTAGTCCTGTACCTGATGCCTATTCCTTCTTCCTTGTACTGAAAGGCGCTGATTAAAATGGTTGTTAACCTAACAAAACCGTAATTCTTCGAATCTTTTTTTTCAAAGAAAACACTTTATATTATGTTTAATTCAGACCTTATAAAGATCAAAAATTAATAATTGGGTGTGCTTGAAAAAAGTCTCCTATTTTTGAGATGATAATCGGCATCAGCAATATATAAAATGTTAAATTTTTTGAAAATTGCTTAATATTCGTTTTTTGTATTTAAGTTTTCAATTAAAAAAAAGTAAAAAATTTCCTGGTTAAGGAACCTCTCATCTGCTGCTGATTTTTTGTCTTTTGGCAATTCTTATAAAGTCGTTTAATTTGTATTAACCTAACAAAATGATTTCCTTTATCATATTTAAATTCTTCATTGACTCTTTCTTTCAAACGCCTTGATTTCTGTGCATAATTTTTTTACAATTGGTGGAGGAAACATTTGAATTGAGAGATAAAGAAATTCTTTTCGTTTACAATAAAGTTATTTAGTCTTTTACATTCATAAAATTGTTGAGTTTTTAGAAATTTACTAAATGATATCGACCCTTTTTGTGAAAATAGGAAACCCGGATTTTTTCTTCTATTTCTTCTTCTGTATAAAGAAACTTACTTATCAAGCATATCAGCACCTCATATGTAAAGTGACCAGACTTCCCGCTTTTGGCGGGACAGTCCAGATTTTCAACAAATTGTCGCGCGTCCCGGGCCATTTTAAAAAAGTCCCGATTTTAGAAAAGAATGCACGACAAGCCAAAAAACGGCAATATACGATTTTCGGTGGCCATGTGACTACTTTGCCAGGATATGAATTTCATATTATTTTTGTTAATTTTTAGTTTGGTAAAAAATAATGATCACTATTTAGAATTGTTATTTACTTGATTTATTTTTTCGTTTTAAATTTTTTGTTTTAGCAGTTTTAATATTTTTATATCATCAATAAAAGCTAAGTAAAAGATGACTGTTCGAAAAGTATCAAAAAAATGGAAATTTCGAGTTTGCAAAAAAATTGTGAAAAAATTAATTTTCAAAATATATTACTTTTTAAGTGTTTCATCGAAATTTATAACATTAGATTGATAAATTTTTCACTTGATGTACAAAAAATATATTCTTATTTCTATATATACATTGTGCGCGTTGAAATGCTTAATGAATTTTGTGAAACTGCGGGAGTCGAATATCAAAAAATCCTTGAATACAGTAAAACGCGCTGGTTAGCTTTTTTTGCCAGCTATGGAAAGAATTTTAAAAATATATGATCCCTTGAAATCCTACTTTCTATCACAGGATAAATGTTCTAGAATTTTAGAAGAGTTTTTTGAAAAAGATTCTTATAAAATTTGGCTAGAGTTTGTACAAAATCAAGCAGCTCTTTCTCAAAATGCTATAAAATTTATTGAAGGTGACAAAATTTCTGTAATCGAAGTGGCAAATGAAGTAAATAATTTAAAATTTCAATGTCATGAGCGGTTAGACATTACAATGATATTGAACATTTTCATTGGGTTACATTGAAACAAGAACTTAAATGGAAAGATGTGCAAAAATCATTCGATTATATTACTCAAAATTTTCCATATAGTAATATTTCCGAAAATGATCTTTTTAATGAGGCATCATTATTAAAAAAAATATATTGATAATGAAAAGATTAAATTTTGGGCATCAGCGAAAATCACGATAGAGAACAAATGGTTGGAAGCATTTCACCATTTTGAAGCAAACCATATTCCAAATAATGCACTGAAGATAGTGGAATATGCACTGTACTCAACAGGAACTAATGCTGCAACTGAACGTCTTTTTTCTACGGTGAATAAAGTATGGACATCAGAAAAATCACAATTAAGTGTTGAGACTTTAAAAGCCATTTAATGTGTGAAATATAATCCAACGAGTTCTTGTGAAAATTTCATGATTTTTAAAACAACAACACTCTACTAAAAATAATTCACTCAAAGGAGAAATATGCCAAAGAATATATAATACTATACATAATTTTTAATGTTTTGTACTTATGTTTGAAAAAATATATTACGATACTATTTTTGCGTTCTATGAAATTTTTTGTTGCTCTATATAGACCTAAAAAATTCTGTTTATATTCTATCCCTTAAAAGTTCTAGAATTTCTATTTTTGTGGAAAAATTGATGAAATATATTTCATAAAATGTACATCTATATTTATGTATAACAGATGTCAAATATTTTATAACTCTTACACCAAAAATATCAAAATTATTTTCTTTTTCCTTGCTTTTAAATATCCTCCTGAAATGCAAACACCAATTATAACCAAATTTATTGATTTTCATTTCAAATATTTTTTTCCAAATGCAAAACATAATATCTGATCATCATTTATTGATAAAAATCTTCAAGATTTATTTAGCCTTGACCTTTTTGAAATTAAATAATTATATAATATCTCCAACCCGTATATTACGATGATTCTTATCCAACCTATATTCTACGATGATTCATCTCCAAACTATATACTACCATGATTCATCTCCAACCTGTATACTACGATGATTCATCTTCAACCTGTATACTACGATGGTTTCTATTCCATGTACAAATAACTAGGGAGACAATTTTCAACTTTCTGTTCACATTCTGCTAGATGTAAGATTAGATATACCTCATTCGGGGAGACGATGCTACATAAGTTATTACCTATATACATTATACCTGTATACTACGATGGTTCATCTCCAACCTGTATACCGCGATAATTCATCTCCAACCTATCAGTTCATATTTTGCTAGATGTAAGATTTGATATACCTCATTCGGGGAGAGGATGTTAGATAAGTTATTAATTTTTTCACGATATTAAATAATATATTTTATCAAATAATCAAAATAAAATTCTGTAATCAAAGAATCGAAAAATATTCTTTAAAAAATCAAAAAATATCAAACTTTCTGTTCATATTTTGCTACCTCATACGATGTTACACAAGTTATTACCTATACTTTGCAATTTGCACGATTTTAAATATTATATTTGTCAAATAATCAAAATAAAATTCTGTAATCAAAGAATCGAAAAATATTCTTTAAAAAATCAAAAAATATCAAACTTTCTGTTCATATTTTGCTACCTCATACGATGTTACACAAGTTATTACCTATACTTTGCAATTTGCACGATTTTAAATATTATATTTGTAAAATAATCAAAATAAAATTCTGTAATCAAAGAATCGAAAAATATTCTTTAAAAAATCCAAAAATATCAAACTTTCTGTTCATATTTTGCTACCTCATACGATGTTACAAAAGTTATTACCTATACTTTGCAATTTGCACGATTTTAAATATTATATTTGTCGAATAATCAAAGAATCGAAAAATGTTCAAATCAAAAAATATTTATTCTTTTTAAATATATCGTTGGCTCCCCTTACTTTTAGTTTCGTATGTGCATAATTTGATAAAAAATAATTATTAAAGACTAGGTTTATCTTTCAATTTTAAAAGTAAGGGGAGCCAACGATATATTTAAAAAGAATAAATATTTTTTAATTTGAACATTTTTCGATTCTTTGATTACAGATTTTTTTTCTAGCTTTTTATCTAAATAATTATATAATATTTTTTTATACACATATACCCATTTTCAAGCATACATAATTCAGTGGTGATATTCATTTTTATGAAAATCATTCAAACCTGACAAAAAAGTGATTTACATATGGACAGCTCATCTCAAAAAAGAAACTTTTAATCTAAATAATTATATAATCACTCTAAAAAATAAGATGTAAATATAACTAAAAAAGATGGTAAATATTACTATGCCTAATTTTACTGTTTATTTAGTAAAATTACACTAAAAAATAGTAAAACGAGTTTACTCCTAAAGTAGTAAAATGCTTATACTACCTAGGCAAGTAAAAGGTATTTACTATTTTAAGAATAAATATATTTTACTACCAAGTGTAGTGAAAATTTTCCAAAAAAAACTATTTTAAAAGTATCAAAATTATAATTGAGATTTGTGGTTGCGTGTGTGTTTGGTTAGAGCGCAGGCAATGGAAAGTCATAGCTTGATGTGTGTGATGCTTCTGCGCCTTATCAATTAAAATACCACACCACCTTTATAATTCAGATACTTTGCCTACATGTAACATGGTCTGAAATCTTTGTAATTTTTCATAAACCAATAAAAAGTTAGCAGTTCGTGGTAGTTGTGTTGTTATTGGTTAGATCCAGATTGAATCGGATGATCCTAGTTCAAATTCTGTTTCTGCCTGAAATTCTCAGCTCAATTTGAGCAGTGCTTCATACCTACTGGATGAAAATACCACACCGCTTTTTAATTTGAAATTTGAAGATGTTATTAATATTCTAATAGAGAAGCTGTTTAAAATGCTTTTTTTCATAACTTCCACTTATTATAAAATTTAGTAAATATCAAAGAAAAAGATCTATAATCTTTATTGAAAAAAACACTTAAAAAATTTTTACATTCAATTATTTAGCTTCATTATGGCATTTAAAGTGGTTTGATCCATTTTAGAATTATCATTAATTTTGTAAATGGTACTTTTAACAAAATTAAGAGTTTTTTCAACTCAGGCATAAATGATAAATTATAAATATTTATCAAGCATATGAAAAATCCGATAAACAGTTCAATAAATGTATTTGATTCGAAAACAACGATATTTTCAATATTGAGTTGAAATTTGTCTTTTTCATTTGTGTATATATCATCTTTAACTACCAGCTTAATCACTTTTTCATCGAATTCTTCTCCATCTTTTAGGAAACATATGACTTTTTTGAAATCTTCTTTAAAGATGTGGGGTAATGATAGCAGAGCCAACGTATCCTTATAAACTAAAAATAAAAACTTTAAATTAGAAAAAATAAAAACTAAATTGATATTACATGATTTATTACAGTCATCTCCAAGGACAATGAGTTTCTTAAGTTTTTCAAACATTATATCCTCGCTCTTCAAAGCTTGTAAAATCAACTTGTCAATAAAAATGGACATTTCTTTTTTAAATTTGATTTCTGGTTGCTCTATTAAGTGCGGATCCATTCTTTTGAAATCCATAATTATCTAAAAAAATTAAAATTTAATATAGACGTATTCTATAAATTAATTAAGATTTTAAATTAAGTTATAAATTAATACATAACTTACTTGCTGATAGATGGTAAGAAAAGGATAATCTTCAATGATTTGCTTTATTGGAAAACCATAATCGATTATTTCTTTTCTTCTTTGATTATATGTGCTATTCATTTTAGATGTAATCATATTAAGGTCTTTAGTACTTTTATAAAACTCATCCTTAAGATCCCTTTTATTTTTTTCATGTGACTGATAAAATTCAAAATCCATCGTCCCATTATAATAAATTAAACCCCACGAGGCCTTAGTAAAAGAAGAAGGTTCTTTATTCAAGTTTCTTTTTCTTTGTTTCACTTCAGGTACATCTTTTTCTCGAAACTTCCTTTCGTTTGCGAATTTTTTATCTAATTTTTGTTCTTATAAAACTCTAAAGTATTTATTTAGAAAAAAATTATGAAAATAAATTAAAGAACTTACTTTTAAATCGTCTTTTTTTAAACCAGATTTACAAAAAACATTTGGAAATTCAGTGAAAAAACTTTCTACCACTTTATTGAATTGTTGAGAAGTAGGATATCTGAAAAAGATTCTTTAGAACTTAATATAAACAATGAAAAAAAACTTACAATCCACTTTCATATGACGTCATATCACAATAAATTGTCTGCACAATTCAAGAAATATCTACTTTACTTAACTCACTAACACTTTGAAGTTTAAGTAAGACACTTTTTGACAAATATTCTTTAGGAAATGTGTAACTATGAGGAAAATGTCTAAAAACTGAAAAAGTCGTAAGGCATAAACACAATAGAATGAATTTACTTTTTTATGAGTTCATTTCCTTGAGATGTACTTGGACTGGAAGTAATTTCTTCAATAGGGGAGGTTTTTTTAAAAGTACCATTTAAGGGACTATTTATTGTTTTATTTTTTACTTTTATCTTAATAACATTATTTTCAATAAGTTCTTTTATACTAGATTCATTCATGTCCCGATATTCACAAAGCGTTTCATCATAATAGGAGAGAAAAAATTCATCTAATTTTAAACTGAATTTATTTTTAGCGATATTTTCAAAAAGACTAACTGTAATTTTTTCATTTATTATAATTTTTACACAGTGTTGTTCAAAATATAGAAAACCACCTTTGACATTTTGTTCTAAAATGAATTAAATTTGATTTTAAAATCATAAACTTTGATAATATAAAGGTTGGTGCGGTATTTTCATTAATAAGGCGCAGAAGTAACGCTCACATCAAGCTATGAGTTTTCGACACCCATAAAACCACTTTATTTTATTTAGTGATATTATTATTATATTTTATCCAGCAAAAAATTTTGTTTTATAATTGAGAAAAATAAGATATTTGTTAATTATGTTTAAAAAAAATTAAATATAAATTATGACTTTAGGTTTTATTTACTTGAACAAGAGGTGTTATTCTTGATGAATAAAATGATTTGGTTTTATACAGCTATCATTATTTGGTAGATAGTAAATTGCATGTGGAAAGGGATCTAGTAGATCATTTAATTCAAAAATTTCATATATATTAGTTTTTTTAACAACATATGCATAGAAATGTCTATTAAAGAATGTAGTTTTAAGTTTTTCACAAAAAACATATGGCTTATCTTCGTAAATCAAACAATACTTTATCAAACTATATGAAATCATTATATCTTCTTGGGTTTTAGTTATAACACAATCACCTACTGTATAGATTAATCCATTTACTTTCAAAGATTCAAAGGTATGTTGAAGGTTAGTTATATTAAAACAAAAACTTTGAAAAACACTTTGTATATCAAATGGCATACATTTATATCCAAAAGTTTTTCCATATTTTTCTATACTATAATTAAATAGACATTTTTCAGATGAAAAATAAGATTGATAAAATTGATGATGAAGAGATAGTGACATAAGAATATTTTTTCTATTTTTAGCCTTCTGAAATAAAGACTTAAAATAAGAGTGTTTAGACTCAAACCGTAGAGTTTGAAAACTGGTCAAGGGGCCTAACCTTTTTATCTGTCTTGCATAATGAAGTAGAAAGTGAAATTTGGCTTTTAGTCTATATCCAGGTAAGCATAGCAAAAAAGCTTGCAAAAATTTTTCTATCAGTTCTTCAAGAAATGCTATTTCTCCCTTAGTCAATGTTCTTGCGCAAATAAATTGTATGCAGTCAACCCTCGCAGGAGGGACCCTGGCTTTTTACTCCCCCCAAAAATTTGATTGGATTTTTCGTCCAATAATATATATGTAAGCCTGTTTAAAAACCTCATGTAAATTTAAATTAAACATTTGAGAATTTTTTCTGAATTTAAAATTTTTATTATGTTTAAAAACTTTTTTTTGCTATGCATTTGTTTCAGGGCATTACCCAATATTTGAAAAAAAGTAAAAAAAAATTTGACAATTTTTTCAATTTTTCAACACAAACCATTTTTAAACTAAACAAAAAAATTAACGCCATCTAGAAAATTAATTTCTATCAAAACTTAAATTGTTCATTCAAAAAACATCGAAAACTCAACAGTTGTGAAAACACCTCCAATTTTTTTATGTCAAAGTCCTTCTATGTTTTACCAAGTTTTAAAAATTATGTAAAATTTTATCAACATTTTCAAAATACCTATTATAAGAATAAATGTAGACACAATTCAGTATTATTTTTGAAAATAAAACATAACATTTTTATAACAAAAAAAAAAGAAAAATGTTTATTGATCTAATTGTACAATGCTAGCAAGGTTTAGCAGATATAGAAACAGTAGTATCAAGAAATATAAAACAAAACAAAAAGCAAACATTTTTGAATTAGAAAAAGCAAAAAAAACTTATAGACGAGCTATCGGCAGTTTGTGCATATCATCTTAGTGTGTTTTTTACATATAAATTTATGACACACATCTCATTTTCTTGTTCCTCTCTTCCTTGGCTTACAAGAGGAAATATGACAATTGCCTCTAGAAGTTGAAGGGCCTTCTCTATCAAAATTTTGTTCAAATCCATAGAAAGATAAAATAGATAAAATATTAGCTGGAGTGTAAAAATTTTGTGCCCTCAATCTCATTGATGTTTCCGACAACTTAAGAAACTTACATATGTCTCTAAGAAAATACTTTCTTCCTCCGGCTTTTGTTGAGGGATACATGGTTGGACAATTAGATTTGGTGATGATCCAGCTGTTATGGCACACAATGTCTAAATAGTTTGCGAAGACAGCGTAACTCCATTTTCTACTTGGTTTATAACATGTATATGCCCTTAGCATTTTATTAGCCATATCTACTCCACTTTTAAAACTATTAAAAATCCTTATTGTTTCAGGTATCATGTCTACACCTTCAGTTTGTATGATGCCTAAATGCTGGCTAGATAAAATATAAACCACCTTAAAATCTCTAGTAGCGTGTTTCCGAGGGATATAGGCTGTAAGAGATGCGTGTGAGGTGTATAAAAATCTACTTTCGCAAGCAGCTAGTTTTAGATCCTTCAAATGCTGTGGTCTTAGCAACAAAGGCATCCAAACGCACAAATTATAAGGTTGTAAAGAAGCGATCGGTTATAATCCCACATCCTTTGGGAAGATTGGAATCATTTACTAAACGTTTAACAATGTTTTCCCCGCTAAAATAAAATCTATTATCTAATCCAGAAACATATAACTCAGGTTTTAAAATATAAAAACTTCTTGCGTCATTACAATGGTACATTTTTAAACCATATTTACCAGGTTTAGATGGATCGTATATTTTTATGGGAGAAACGCCTCGAAACTTAACCAATTGCTCGTCTATAGTAACATAATCAGTGGGGGTATAATATCGTGAAAAAATATGGTAAAAGTGATCATGTAAAAATCTAATGATAGAAAGTTTATCATGAGTGTTTCTTTCACTTCGAATATCGAATCGGATGAATCTGTGGAGTAGGAAAAACATATCTCTAGAAATATCCGCTTTCAAAAATGGCTCTCCAAGATGCTCGGAAAAAAAATACTTTATATCGATGGACTGATTTTTTGATTGACCAATGTAAAGAATGCAACTAAAGTATGATAGGATATCACTTATTACGAACTTCTGATATGAAGATGAGAGACTTTGATGCCTCGGATTCGTACTCCTATAAATATGGGTAATATTTACTCATACTTATTTTTCTAAAACTCAACTGAAACAAGATCAATATGAAGTCAAATACAGAATAAAAATTTTTTCAAAAAAAAGTGCTCAAAATTTTTGTCGTGTTAACAGTTTTCTGACCTTACCTTATCTTACTCGCTACCCACTCACGTACCTTCGCATAACTATGAATAACAACTATTGAGAAGAATTTCATTTTACACATGCTTTTTACAAACGAATTTTAGCTTTAGGTATGTTTGATCAGTTATATGATGACTTGAAATAGAAAAATCAATTGTTGTACCAAAAAATTGATTATATATAATAAAATTTTCGAAATTATTATCTCAAAATACTAAAATTATAGTATAATTCAAAAAATACGTGTAATTTTTATCCATTCTTGATTTTGTGCAGTTGTAGATATGCTGTATTAGACTATGTGTCATGAAAAGATTAAAAATTTGCAGACAATCTCTCAACCTTTCAGCTCCATTTTTGGCCCAGGTGGACTTGTTTGTATATTTCGAAGATTTCTTGATAATGTTCTTCCGGAATTAGTTTGAGTCGGCCCCAACGAATAGACGGTATGGTCAGGAGCATTTAGAGAGTCATAGTTATCAAAAGATATCAAAGAATCTGTAAAACTTTCTGATTGGGTATCAGAGCAGCAAGAATAAACATATTCAAAATCATCAGATTCGCTCATTTTTATGAAAAGTTAAGATAACTAGCAAAAAAGAGAAGCAAAACGCTTGAAGTGGTGTAATTTCAGTGTGACACACTTTCTCTAGCTGTTAACACTTTGATGCGAGATTGTGGTGGCAGATGATAATCGCTTTGCATTTATCTCGTACATGACAGTTTGTGGTATTGAATTTCCTCATTTCTTTTTTCACGCAATCAAGCCGATATAAACGGAATATATGAAAAGGAAATATATTTCCACTAGATTGCGACATTATATACTTACTCTACATTACAATCTCGTTACTATATGCAGTGTAATATATTATTGATTGATAACGGGCTGTGCCACCAAATGTTTACGTTTTATTGTTGAACAAACGATTGATCGTTAACATAATTTTGAAGCATCGCAAATCAACTTCCAAGCTCTATGCTAGGAGTTAAACCTTTAGGCGACTTTCATTTATTTAAACTTTACTAATTTTTTACTATGACGCGATGAATTTACTATAAGAATGGTAATGGAGTTTTTTTCCACTGTCCCGTCCTTTGAAGGGTGTAGAAATCGTCCGTCCTGCGAGGGGAGTAAAAAAGTTTCCCCAAAACTATCATTTAGATTTTAGAGGAATAAGATCCGCAATAAATAAAGGTAAAAATTTTAGAAAATTAGCATTTTGTGCAGCAGTTTGCCTGAAATTTAATTTACCTTTAACTAAAAAATTTAACGTTGGCTTATTTTTTTTTTATCTATTTTTTTAAATTTAAAGTCAAAAATTCTTTTTTTTTTAAATATTTATAGTAAAATATTTTTTTTTCAATAAAATGCTTAATCATTTCCTCAAACATATAGCAATATACACCTTCAAATATATCATGTGAAATATCAGATGGAAGATCACCAGTCACATGAACATATTTTGCCCCCCCCCCCCCTATTTTTCTCAGATATTAATAAGTTTTTATAAATATTTTTGATGTTACATATATATTTCAACTATGCTGAATTCAATGGTGATGTCCATTTTTTTATCAAAATCAATCAAACCTGTCAAAAAATTGATTTATATTTGACAGCACATCTCAAAAAGGAACTTTTTATTTAAATAATTTTATAAAGTTTTTTACGCATGTATACCCATTTTCAAATATGCTGAATTCAGTGGTGATATTCATTTTTTATGAAAATCATTCAAACCTGTCAAAAAAGTGATCTAAATGTGACAGCTCATCTCAAAAAAGAAACTTTTTATCTAAATAATTATATAATGTTTTTTACACATATATACCCATTTTTAAGCATGCGTAATTTAGTGATGAAATTCATTTTTTTATGAAAATCAATCAAAACGGTCAAAAAATTTATTTATTCAAAAAGAAAGGATCAGGCACGGTTTTTTGAATTAGAGAATTACGTTAAATAAAAGTATAGGGAGATGATGAAGTTTACCGTGTATGGCATTTTACACACATATACCCATTTTCAAGTAGGCTGTGTTTACTGGTTATATTCCTTTTTTTTTTATAAATATTAGTCAAACCTGACAAAATAATTTAAATATGACAGCCCATGTCAAAATTAAAATTTTTATTCTTTTATACATTTCAAGTATGCAGAATGTAATGGTGATGTTCATTTTTTATGAAATCATAAAACCTGTCAAAAATCGATTAAACCTGTAAATTAATGTCAAATATATAAACATAAAAATAACTTCTACTTGCAGTATTTCTCTGGTAATTATTTTCTTAATTTATTTAATAAACCAACTTTAGGTGTTTAATTCACTCAAAATATTTCATTCTACAGTAACTTATGTAACTCGATAGGACCTCCATCTTTTTGGCTACAAATTCGTTATCGGCTCGTAGTCTCTACGTCATATTATAATTTACAGTATGGAATTTTGGTATTCATTCTATGATGATCCTTTCTTGGTAGCTCTTTTTTCATTAGAAATTTATATTCTTCAATGTGTGTTCGAAAATTTTTTTATAAGGATAAAATTACTTTTTTCCTCTCTCAAAGCATTCTGATAGAATCTTCTTGATGATCTTAGACTTTTTTTTATCAGTATCGTGTATTTTATTATCAGGCCTGAATATTTGTGAACCAATCTCATTTCAAAGGTTTTTGATGTTGATTGTTCAATTAGATAAAGTTGTCAACGTTCTTCATCTAACAAATTATCTCTTTGACACAAAAGGAAAAATATGGACACATTCAATTTAAATTAAAAATATCTTTATAGTGACTAAATTCTCACATATTGGCATCTGTGCCATTTTTGATAAATCTGTCCTATTCTAAATTTTCAAATTTCCTACCCATCTTAGCTAAATGTTAACTAATCCTAGATGATAAGCTATAGATTTAAATATTTTTCATTTGTAAAAGAGGAACTTCTTTTTCACAGTCAAAATCTTTTTTGAGGCATCTAATATTATATAATTAAACCACTTCCTAGTACATTAGAACATTGTAGATCTTCCATTTAGTCAAGATACATATTTTTTTAATTATTTGTTTTGATCACATGTTCTCTTTTCAATTAGTTTTCAACTTGGTTCCTTCTCTCATACAAATTTTCAAAAGATTTTATAATTCGTTTTATTTTTTTTAATAAATATTTCATACTCAAGATGATTGTAAAAAGTATTATAAGCCAAAATATACAAAAAAAAAAAGAATATTTTTACTATATACCTAATATGCAGCCATTTTTTGAAATTTTTTTACAGAACTGTTTTTCAGGCATACATTACTAAGTCAATTGCCACTTCGAGATATTTTTTAACCGTATTATCCAAAATCCAGTACAGAAATAAAATAAGCATAGTCGATTTGGTATAAAACAGATATTTTATTTTTTTGAAAATATTTTTGAAGACAGTATCTAGAAGTAAACCGCAAATCTGATTCAAGCTTTCAGATATTTTAAAACCATAAATGACAAATCTGAGTCCAAAAATGAAACAAGCATCTTCCATTTGGCATAAAAACACATATTTTATTTAAATTTCAAAAATATTTCTGCAGACATTAGACGTAAATGAAAATTTGATTGACACTTTCATACATTTAAAACCTCTAAATGCAAAAAATGATTTTAGAAATAAAAATTATCATGGTCGAATTGGTATAAAAACATATATTTCATGTAAAATTAGAGAGAATATTTTGGGATATAGTTTTCAGACATAAACCGCAAATTTGATTGACACTAGCAGTAAAACCTCTAAATGCGAAAACTGTGTTCAGAAATGAAATCATCATGATCTATTTGCTATATTTAGAACTAAACGCAAATTTAATTGATACTTATATGTATTTTCAAATTCAAACTGCAAAAATTGAGTCCATAAATGAAATATCATGGTTGATTTGGTATAAAAACATATATTTAATTGTAAAATTTGAATGAATGTTTTTGGAGACAATTTTTAGAAGTAAACCGCAAATTTGATTAACACTTATAGGTATTTCCAGATCCTAAACGTAAAAAATTAGTCAAGAAATGAAACCAGAATGGCGGATTTAGTATAACACATATATTTTATGTAAAATGTGAAGGAATGTTTTTGGAGACAATTTTCAGAAGTAAACCGCAAATTTGATTAATACTTATAGGTATTTTCAAATCCTAAATGTAAAAAATGAGTCCAGAAATGAAAACAGCATGACGGATTTAGTATAAAAACATATATTTTATGTAAAATTTTAAGGTATATTTTATTAGATATATTTTTGATTAATCAAAATTTTGATTGACATTTTCTAAAAAATAGCCATGATTATTGAAAAAATTAAATATATAAAGTGTTATGCGTTCCAAACTGTATATAATTATAAATTTTCAGGGTAATATATAATATAGATCCTAAGTTATAAGGTTAAGTACAGATAATGTCAATATTTTGATTGACAGTTTTGGACATGAAGGGGTCATTCAACTACCATGAAAATGGTTTCAAAAGATGCAGCTAGCGATTATGGGAAAAGTCACAAAATTTGAAGAGATATGATTCAGCCAATTTTCTACAATTAATTTTACGCCCCTTCCCCCAGCACTAATGGGGTTAACATAATTCAATGTCTTCGTCAAACGTTCATCGATTTGAAAACGTCAGATTTGAATTTTGAATATAACGATAAAGTGATAAAAACGTGTAAATTGTGCAAAATCAATTTGCTAAAAACACAAAAACGTATAAGTGTGAAAAGCTATGATGATTTTATTTTGTCAGAAACTACTGGACAAAGGTTTTATTCTCAAAGTAATTCCATTGAAGTTATTAATAAAATTCTTGATAGCTTAATAAATGAATTGGATCGGCGATATTCTGAAAAATCTACGCACATTTTAATGGCATTTCAGCTTTGTCTCCAGAAAGTGAAAATTTTTTATGTGAAGAACATTTAAAAATGCTTGCAACCACTTATTCTGTAAATGTTGATGACTTACATCATGAAATTGCCTTGATAAAAAAAGTCTTGAAGAAAGAGTTAAAATCACCATCTTCTCTGCTGAGTTTCCTTTCATTTGCTTCTCCATATAAAGCTGCATTTGATTGCTTGCATAGATGACTGCTCATAGCAGTAACTTTACCTGTTACAAGTGCTTCATGTGAAAGAAGTTTTTCAAAAATGAAACTGGTTAAAACTTTTTTAAGGAATTCAATGACAAGTGAAAGATTGAGTGATATTGCGTTACTTTCCATTGAAACGTCCCATGTTGAAAAAATTGATATGGAAAATTTTATTGACGAGTTTGATGGTCGACATGACAATCGTCGAATAAAACTTAATTAAATATTTTTGAATTTTTTATAAATTTGTTTTTGTTTTTGTACTGCTACAATTATTGAAATTATAAATAGGTAGGATTTAAAGGTTTTTAAATTGAAAAATATCCAGAAAGTTTTCAAAAAATCAAAAAATGTGTTAGATAGAAAAAAACTTATTATGAAATTTTTAACTTATAAACTACGCCCCTATTTGCCCCCCCCCCCCCCATTTATGAAAGTCTAGAACCGCCACTAGTGATAACTTCATACTTCATGAATCAGAAAGCATGAAAATTTATTCTACTACAAAAAACCTAGACATTTACAAGTAAAAAACAAGAGTGATGGGACATTTTCTTGTGCGCCAATCAATACACAACTATACACAATTCAATCCTGTTTTGCTTCAAGCGCAACATTACCACTACTCTACTGTATTACATCGAGTAGAGACGGAAAAACCTATAAAGATTTATTTGATTTCTTAAAACAACAAAACTTATATCCAAAGTCAGTTACAATAGATTTTGAACAAGCAGAAAGTGTTTTCCAAATGCAACTGTCTATGGCTGCTTTTTTCATTTTAGTCAGTGTCTTTGGCGAAAAGTTCAAAGTTTTGGTTTACAAAGCTGGAACCAACATCCTGAAAATGCCTTGATAATAAAGCAATTACTAGCTTTAGCTTTTGTTCCACCAAATGATTTGCTGATTTATTTTTACAATTAATAATTAGATTAAGATTGGAATGGCTAACCCATCCAATTTTACATGTAAAAGAGATGTTATCGAAATAATTCAAAATGTATTAAACAGAGTTTCCCCATATGCTGCCGCATATAGGCATATGGCCGATGTTGAAAAAGAACAAGAAGAAATTGCAAAGCAAGAGAACCGTATACCATCAATAATAACAATGGTAATGCGTGAAGGTAATGACAGAAGAAGATATAATGCTCCTCTACACGAAGAAGTTGCCGCAATTTTCACCAGTAATGATGGTGCCCCTTCACTTAATAACCAAATTGTTGTATATCCCCATAATCAACCTCTTAGACACATTCCATATATTTCTGCAAACATTGATTCAATGATTTACCCACTAATTTTTCCTAGGGGCGAAGCTGGATGGGACCCAAATCTTAATCATTTTCCACAACATTCAACTCCGGTGCGCAATAGACTAACACAATTAGAATATTATGTTTATAGGCTTGCTTTTAGAAATGATTTTTCTGCTTTGCATTTAGCAGGAAAATTATTTCAACAATTTTTGGTTGATGCCTATGTCAAAGTTGAAGGTCAACGCCTTTCTTTTATTCGAAATAATCAAAGGCAACTTAGAGCAGAAACTTATCAAGGTTTGGTCGACCATCTTCAAAGTACTGCTGATGATCGTAATTTACGTGCCGGTAATATTGTAGTTCTTCCATCCACTTTTCAGGGGTCTTCACGACAAATGCATCAATTATATCTTGATGCAATGGCTCTTGTAGCTAAAAATGGAAAACCTGATCTTTTTTAACATTTACATGTAATCCAAAATGGCCAGAAATTGTTGAAAATTTATTGCCAGATCAAACACCTTCAGATAGACCCGACTTGGTTTCACGGGTTTTCAAACTAAAAGTTGAAGCCTTAAAGAATGACTTAAAGAATGGTGTTCTTGGTGTTATTTGTGGCCACGTGGATGTTATTGAATTCCAAAAAAGAAGACTTCCTCATGTTCACATGCTCTTGCATCTAAGTAATGATTCTAAATTGTATAATGCAGACCACATTGACACCCTCATTTCGGCACAAATTCCTGATCCTGAAGAAAACCCAGAACTATATGAAATAATTAAATCTTGCATGATCCATGGTCCATGTGGACATTTGAACAATTCATCACAATGTATGCAAGATGGAACTTGCATTAAAGACTATCCTAAACAATTTAATCACCGCACTATCCTTAATAATAATGGCTATCCTTTATATTTTAGACCTGACAACGGCCGCACAGTCACTATCAGAAATGTTGAATTAGATAACAGATGGGTTGTCCCGTATAACCCTTTTCTATGTAAAAAATACAGCGCGCATATAAATTTAGAGGCCTGCGTTAGTATCAAAAGTGTTAAATATCTTTACAAATATGTCTACAAAGGCCATGACACAGCTCATGTTGAAATTAATGAACGCATTGATCATGATGAAATTAAAACATATTTAGATGCCAGATATGTTTCTCCCCCTGAAGCATCCTGGCGCTTATTTACATTCCCCATGCATACACAAAGCCATAATATTATTAGACTCCCATTACATCTTCCTAATCAACAAACAATTTATTTTAGAGAAGGCGAAGAAAATCCCGCTTTTTCTAGGGCCCATCATACAATGTTAATTGCTTGGTTCTACCTAAATCAAAATGATGAAAACGCCAGGCAGTACTTATACACCGATATTCCTTATCATTATGTCTTCAAAAGTTCGGAAAAAAATGGGAAATTAAACAGAGGGGGGGGGGGGCTGAGAAAGTAGTAAGTAGGATGTATAACGCCAGTATTAGAGAGGGTGAGCGATACTTTCTACGCATTCTTCTTTTGCCCGTACCTGATGCCACATCTTGTGAGTATTTAAAAACATATAATGGAACTTTATATTCAACTTTTAGGGAAGCATGTATTGCACGTAATTTATTAGTAGATGACAGTTTGTGGGTTCGCACAATTACAGAATTAGTTGAAACGTCATCTCCTTCACAAATAAGAACTTCATTTTCTTTTATTTTAATTCATGGTGAGCCAAGTAATCCTTCTCATTTGTGGCAAACATTTCGTTACGATATGATAGAGGATTATCTCCAGTATGAGTCAGATTTCAAAGCTGAACAATCTGCACTTGCAGAAATTAAAAAGTATTCTCGAACAATTTGGTAAGACACTTATTGGTTTTAGACTTCCAGAATTGAAAGAAACATTAATTGAAGATCCACCCAATATCCAACAAGCTAGCCAAGAAGCTTCTAATTTAAGAAATATGCTTAACCCTGAACAGATTTCTGTTGCTGATTTAATAATTGGTTCATTAGAAAAAAATGACAAATCTTCAGCTAAAGTTTTCTTTATTGATGGTCCAGGTGGCACCGCTAAGACTTTCACATATAACTACATTATTAAAGAAATAATTGGTCGTAATTTGAATGTACTAAATAGAAGGATGGCATCAAGCTTTTAACAGAAGAGTTGGAGTTACTCATCCAACCATTGAAAAATTACTCAAAATTATCAAACTGGAACAAGCAAATACAGAAGTGATACTTGAGCAAATGTTTTTGGGAGAAAATATATATAAAGTTAATAAAAAGTATATTTAAAAAATGAAAGAATAAAAAAGTTCATGCAAAGTATGACAAAGACACAGGTTTAGAATATTTTCGGTCTATAACACATAATTTGTAGTTTTTATTTGAGTATTTTTCAATAAAAAATTATCACTTTCATTTACTTTACATCGTTTTGTTCTGCCTAAAACATTTCGCTTGTTTTAATTAGATTTATTTTTAATTTTTGCCATATTTCCTCAACTGAATCTTGTTTACAGAGACTCACATTATAGTTTACTAGCCGGTCCCGTGGTTGTTTCTCCGTGCGCTCGAAACATAAGATAATTGGTAGAGTGTTGGTAAATTAAGATAAAACTCCTATTTGAAAGGTTTTGATTGATTTTCAAACGAAATAAACACTAGAAAATGGTCATGCTTATTTTTTTGAAAAGCAATCAAAAATAGTCGTAAAGCCACGGTAAACTGCATAAGCTAAACACGGCGATTTTTATTCCTGCATTTTACATGTGTATTTCAGAGAATGTGATTTTTTGTTTATTATTCCACGCCTACCTGCATGTATGTGTATTGTGTATGTATAAATGCATTTTAAATTACTTTATCTGGAATACAGGTCCCCCCATTTTGGTATTATCCGCCCTACGGCGGGGGTATCATGTGAGCCAGAAATCTCACACTCATTGTTGCCTGTTTGGCTACTACTACTACTAATTCTTTATCTCTTTACTTTGTTTTTCGGTTCTCACTGTTTCCTAATTTTCTTTTTAGATTTCCCTAATTCTTCATTTGCCTGATTTTTAACAGCCTTTTTCTATCATTTCTATGTTCAAGTATTTTTACCTAGAACGTTTGTGTTCCACTTTGTAGGCCACCATCTATCTATTTATGTAGTATTCATTTTTTAGTTGTTTTGACATTTTGAAATCATCTTACTTGTTTTAACTTGACCCCAAGCCCAGGCCATTAATCTTTTTCAATTTTCATGTAATTAAAACTAGCATATAAAAAATATATATTTCCTTCGACTGAATAATTTAAGATTTAGATGATGTTAGTTAAAAAGGTGAAAGTTAAAATTAATACGCCATCTTGGGAAACCACGATCTTCTAAAGTAATGAGGAAAGTTATTATTCCAAAATATGTATTAAGAATATTGCGAGTGTTTTCATTGCCATCTCACAAAGAGGATACCTTGGAGAAACATTTGGAGTCTTTAACTTTTTGGTTCTTACTTTGTCCAAAGTTTCACTTGTCTCGTTTTTCTCATCTTCAAAGTGATCATCATGTGAGCTCTTTGCATCATAGTATACTTCTTCAAAGTGATCATCACGTGAGCTCTTTGCATCATAGTATACTTCTTCATCCTCTTCATTGTTATAGCTTTTATTATGAACTCGTTTGTCTTTGTTTATTTCATTTTCTTTTTCCTTCTCTCCACTCTTTTTTATTTGAGAAAATGAGTATTTCTTTTTGTAAGTCCTCAATTTAAAATGTTTCGAAAACATGTTTACAATATTGTGGTAGGCTTGACTGTCTTTGATAACTTCATCTGAATTTACCCCTGATTTTGATCTATTTTTTGATGCAAGGTAAAAGTCAGTTAACTTTATGTGGCCCTGTGAGTCAATCATAATGTTACTAGCTTTCAGACCTTTGTGTGTAATTCCGTTCCTATGCAGTTCTACAAGGGCATTCAATATGTCATGCTTGTACATACTTGCAGTAGATTTCTTAATGCCCCTTTTCAATTTCTTCCTCAATGTTTGTCCATTTATGTGCTCTTGAACTATGTACACAATGCGGTTATCCGCGTATACTTCGTGGATCTTTTGAATGGAGTCACTCTTTACGCACCGTGTTGCCCTTATTTCTTCGATGATTGCGTCCATTTCGTCTCTCTCCATAGTGAAATGTGCTACCACCCTTAACTCGTGAATGCTTTGATCCGTCCTCTTTTTCAGGAGAATTTTTGTATGCTTTGGATTAAAATAAACAACATCGTAGTTATTTGATATTCTTTCTCTTTCTATATTCAAATGACTTCGAAGATAAACTAAGTTGTTTTTGTTTAAATTTTTTTTTTTGCGGTTATTTCTCTTTTTTTCGATAATAAATTTATTTCTTATTTTATTCATTAAATTTTCCCCCATTTTCATTAAATTGTTTTGAAAAAGTTTTCTGTCCATGCCTTTCTTAAAGAGTTGAATATTTTGAAAGTTTTTTATATTAATTGTTTCTTGTATTTTTATCATATTTTTATTGTGAGCTAGATAATTGTTGTTGTGTGATAAGTGATAAATAACTAAAGTGTTAAATGTTAAAATGAATAACTTCTATATTATAATAAGCAAGTGTATGTGTGTCGCTGGAAGTATTCTGATTGGTTGAAATTATTTATATGTTTTGGGTGTATTTTTTTATATGGTGTGATGAGTTTGTATGCGTGTGTTTCGCTTGAAGTATTCTGATTGGTTGAAATTATTTATATGTTTTGGGTGTATTTTTTATATGGTGTGATGAGTGATGAGTTCATCTGTTTCTATGTGCGTGTGTGTCGCTTGAAGCATTCTGATTGGTTGAAATTATTTATATGTTTTGTGTGTAATTTATATGGTGTAATGAGCAAAAATACACAGAAAAGATACGGTATGCGGCGAATCGTCGCACGGTACTAATCGTAGCACGCTTGCTACGATCAATGGACCTCTAACACTTTGATCCTGCCGCCTTTTCTTTATTTTGCAAGCACGCATGTTGAACAAGGACATTTTCTCATCATAACGCTTTCTATGCAAGTGCAACTGCGCACATGTGATGTGATGTCATATTTACTAAGTGAGCGATGAACTTTAACTCGTTGCACAACCCAACGCATTTTTCTCGCTCAATGCCATAAAATTATATCAAATTTTTCTTATTTTTCCAAACCTCTCATATTTAATTTTTTTATTTTTTGATGATGTTAAATTAATTGAAAAGTTAAATAAATCTATAATTGTTTTAGGTAATTGTCCAGTTTACGTATCTGTCAATCAAATTTTTTTTGAATGTTTTGATTGGCTTTTCAAATTTCAATCAAATTTATTATAATTTGCAATTTTCAAACTTCTAGTGCCTTTTAACTTCTAACAGATATAATATAAGATTGATCGATGAATTTTTGCCAAAAATTTTTAACGAAAGGTAACTACTTATTATTTGCGCTTTCTAATTATAGTAATGGCGCTTCTAGTTATATTAACTATATTTTTTTATTTGGAACTAATTATGGTAGCGCTGTTAGTTTAATTATAACTCAATGAATGGTACAATTCATTTTATACCTTTAATTTTTTTTTATTTTTTTTGTAATTCTCGAGAAAAAAAAAATTTCTTAGAGTGTTGCTTATTGCATATTTTTTACTGAACGTTATAGAGCAAAATTTACTTTTATATTATATTCTAATTTTTTCAACATTCACTAGTTTCATTCTTTAATATGATCAACTTGAAATTAATTCAAAGAGTATAAGTAAACACAATAAGTTACAAAATGCATCACCAACTAAATACGATTGAAAAATTGTTTCAAAAACAAAATAAGAGATAATTTTATTGTTAGATTTTTTTTATCAATTTTCATGTAGTAATAAAATCAATAAAATAAAATGAGTAAAATATAGCCCTTAAAAGGGCTTTGGTTTGAATATGAGCAAAGAATCAAATTCTTTCAAATGATTTCAGATTGCCATCTCTTTAACTTTAAGCAAAATCTACTTCTAAGTATTCCTAGAAATAAATAAAAATATTTATATATATTTGAAATATCCGACATAAGGTTCAATATTATCAATGGATTTTGGAAAGTATGAAATTTAAAGAATAAACTTATCAAATTTTTTCCTAATCACCCTGCTGCTTCAACATTCTTTATGGAAACTGAATTTTTCAATTAAGAAATGTATAGGCTAGATATACAATGATAAGATAACAGCCTAATTCATCAGAATTTTTTTTAGAGTTTAAATAGAAATAACACATGACTAATTATTATAAATGACAAAACAAACAAAAATTACTTGGTCAATTATTGCCACTCTGAGTTTCCAACAAATCGCTCAAAGATGCCAAAAAAACTGAAAACAGATGATCTTTTGGAAAGTTGCTCCTCCAAACAAACTCATTCAAATAGGATCTGAACAAATATCTTAAAGTTCCGAATTGCCTTTTAAACTTTCTTTTTGCTCTCATCCATAAATTTTCTGTTTTGTGTATGAATGTTTGGATCATGCGGGTCAACAAAATTGCGTTGATGAATGACCACCCAGTGATCATAAACACCATTATTCAGTGTTGCAATATTCGCATATGCTGACCAACCATCGGAAACAATTATTGACCCAGGCAGTATATGTCTTTCTATAATTTGAGAAAGAGTTGCTTCACTCCTATCAGGAACTTCCACAAGAAAGCACTTCTTACTGTGTCTTTCAATGGCTCCAAACACCCAATGACCTTCTCGCCAAGTTCCACGGTGATATTTTCGATGGAAAAACTTACTTTCGTCAATTTCTACAATAATCTGGTCTAAATTTTCATCAAAACCTCCAAGAGTAGAAGAACTGGATTCTACCCATATTGTAGTTATTTCTCTACAAAAATTTGCCCAGTCTACAGCAGTTTGTCTACTTAAAATAGATGTTTCATGGATTATATTCTCTAGAGAGTAGTCACGACACCATCCATAAATGAATGTCACCATAGATTTGAGATTTAAGTGACTTTTGGCAAAAAAAGAACCAATTCTCACCGTTTTTTTCTTACCGCAAATATAGCACTTCTAACAGTATCCATCAGACACATCATTTCTAATCACTAACTTGCACATTTGTTGGCATTCGTAACATCGAAAAACATTATGAATGATTCTATGTAAAGCAAGCCATTTCAGAATTTCGAGCTTGTTGTTTGAGCTGAAAACTTGAAATAACGAGGAAAAATTCCAGTTTTCAAATAAAATTTCTGTAACAGTAAGCGGATTTGGTGTTATTGAGTTCATTTGATTTAATTGAAAATGAACCTTTGATTTGAAGCGAAGGTTATAAGTTGATAAAGGAAGAACTGAAGGACACGTTATAGTTATGTGTGAATGTTACATAGCGTGTTGGGCATGGTGATCATAAGTAAATTGATGTGTATATCATTTTACAGAAAGATGAGGAGAAAAGCATTACTATTTTATCCTCATCTTTCACAACTGTTTCTATAAAGTGCCAAAGAGAAATCCTGGTTGTGGTAACAGGCACAACATGATGTATGAACATGATTTGGAAAATATGTCAATACAATGACAAAGGGATTTTCAATCTGAGTAGTTAAAAAAAAGACGAACAGATGTGCTACAAAGCACTTTTGTCAAAGAAAACATAATTGCGTAGCCCTTACCATACATCGAAATTCTCACCAAACCGTGGGAACGATACAGAGATCTTGATTGATACAAAACTAGAGTACCACATGTTACAACTAACTAGTGTAAGGTTATATTGAGAGAAAGTATTGAGGATTATTAGCAACGCCCTCACGATCAACTAATTCACTACAAATATGTACACAAAAATAATGCTTTTTTATTTTTATAGAATATAAAGCATTCTCTGTTCACGAAGCCTAAGGGATATAAATTGATGGTTTGTGCTTGTGGATAATAAACTCAATAATGAGGATAAATCAAACTGCTATATTTACTCTACTCCGATTGAAAACCCCTTTGTCATTGTATTGACTCATACTTTCCAAAATTCATTGATAATATTGAACCTTATGTCTGATATTTCAAAAATATATAAATATTTTTATTTATTTCTAAGAATACTTAGAAGTAGTTTTTGCTTAAAGTTAAGAGATGGCAATCTGAAATCATTTGAAAGAATTTGATTCTTTGCTCATATTCAAACCAAAGCTATATTTTACTCATTTCATTTTATTGATTTTATTACTACATGAAAATTGATAAAAAAAAAAGCTAACAATAAAATTATCTCTTATTTTGTTTTTGAAACAATTTTTCAATCGTATTTAGTTGGTGATGCATTTTGTATCTTTTTGTGTTTACTTATACTCTTTGAATTAATTTCAAGTTGATCATATTAAAGAATGAAACTAGTGAATGTTGAAAAAATTAGAATATAATATAAAAGTAAATTTTGCTCTATAACGTTCAGTAAAAAAATATGCAATAAGCAACAATCTAAGAAATTTTTTTATTCTCGAAAATTTATCATAAACAGTATCGTAATCATTTAAATATCCCAGTTTTATTGTACCTAAATTTTAGCTGCATACTAATAAAATGAATTGTACCACTCATTGAGTTATAATTAAACTAATAGCGCTACCATAATTAGTTCAAAATAAAAAAATATAGTTAATATAACTAGAAGCGCTATTACTATAATTAGAAAGCGCAAATAAGTAGTTAACTTTCGTTAAAAAATTTTTGGCAAAAATTCATCGATCAATCTTGTATTATATCTGTTAGAAGTTAAAAGGCACTAGAAGTTTGAAAATTGCAAATTATAATAAATTTGATTGAAATTTGAAAAGCCAATCAAAACATTCAAAAAAAATTTTGATTGACAGATACGTAAACTGGACAATTACCATTTTATGATTGTTTCAAATAAAAAAAGATTTTTAGAAATCATTATTAAGTTCAAGAATGGATTCTAGATAAATATTTATGTTTTACTATATAAAACATTTTTTTACAACATAGCAATATTAACTAGGTATACTCAGATCTAAAATGAATAAGAGTCAATCATCTTTCACATTAAAAAGAATATATTTTTACAAGCAATAAAATATAAAAAATATTTGAAGAAACAACAAATTTATTGCACGAAAAAATTAGTATTATTATTTTGAGTGAAAAGCGTTGAAGCCATGCATATAAAGAGCAACATTTAAGTAAATCTTTCATTTAATTCTTTTTTAGTGCCTTTTTTTGCAAAATTGAAAGTTCGTGGTTTTCATCAGCACTATCTACATCGCTTATTATTGAATTTTTCGGTGGACGTATGAAAATTTGAGCAGAGGAAAACTGATTATCATTTAAAATTGAAAATGCTTCTATTAATACTTTTTTACAGCACCATACACACACACTTAGAATATATATATTAAATAAATTACTTAGTGATAGTGCAAAAATTAAACATTAAATGAAAAATAACACTATCTAGTAATTTAAATGTCTGTTATTAAATCAAAGAAAGGCAGTATAAGAAATTAATCAAAATTAGTTTGCAATTACAAGAACACAACTTGCTTAATATCAAAAAATGATTGTAAACATGTATATACATGAACGTTTCTTATAAGGAAAATGTGTTGTGGAATAAAGTTTATAATAACATATTGACAGATCATCATATATTGAAGAATTCATTGCAGCATTTATATAAGAAAACAATATAACTTTTAAGTTAGGATGTCATTAGTCGTAGTAATAATTGATTTTAATAATTAATTTTTACATGATATTTTTATAATTAATTAGTATAATTAATCAGTCGTTTTAAGCTCTTTTATTTTATAAATTCGTACAATAAAAAAAAATATTAAATTAAATATCACAAATATAAGGGTAAGATTACTTAATTAATAAATTAAATAGATATGCAAATTAAAAAAACTTGAAAACTGTTGATAACAATGATAATTTATGATTTGACAGTCAAAGTAAAAGATTTAAGGAAAATTTCAATATAATTTATAAGTTATACTAAACTTTAACATAACATACCACGGCATGACGAAATTGTGCAATAATACAGCTTGCTAGTTGATGTTTACTTTTTCAGATAATATTTGTAACCTTCAAATTCCATCTGAACTTTGTAAAAGGAGGTATTAAAAAGTAAAGTAGTTAAAATATTAGTAAAAGTATTAAAATATATAGTAAAATTAGTTATGAAGATAAGATAAATAAAGAATGCAGGCAAAGTGTTAGTGATGGGGAAAATTAGTTGCACAACATCTGTCTTAGCTTAGTTTAAGAGAGTGAGATACTTGACATTCCAAATTAGTCCCATGCAATCAGAATTATCTGTTCATCGCTCATTTAGTAAATATGACATCATATGTGCTTGCAGACTTGCTTGCATAGAAAGCGTGATGATGAGGAAAAATGTCCTTGTTCCAACATGCGTGCTTGCAAAATGAAGAAAAGGTGGCAGGATCAAAGTGTTAGAGAGAGCCCATTGATTGTAGCAAGCGTGCTACGATTAGTCGCGTGCGACGATTCGCCGCATACCATATCATATCATTGCAAATGCATCATTATGAATTATACTCTACTTTCCTATTAACATTACTTAGTGTATCGTGTGTACGGTATTTTATAAAAGTAAAGCTTTATTTCATCAAGATTTTTTCCTTTTATATAAGCTAAACTTTTGTAAAAACAGGTTATAATATAACAAATAGAAAAATATTTAGTTTTTTTAAATTTTGAAATTAAAATAAAAAACTAGTTTGCTAACAAAATTTGGCAGTTGACTACAAATGATAATTAATATAATTTTAAAATTAAAGTTAAAAAAACATATTTATTTGAATGAGTATAACAAAACATTTATTATATTTAAATATCAATAAACTCTATATACAAAAAATTGTAAAAAAAATTAGCTTAAAATTGAAGACATACTAAAATTTCCATTTTCATTTAAAATAGAGAAGTCTAAGGTATATAAATCTACAACATGTTGCAAATTTAAATTTTGAGGATTAGATACATAGTGCGATATTCTACTAAGAAACATATACAAATTTTTATTCGCTTCGTATTCTTTGTATATATCTTCTAATAACTTTTCTTCTTTTTGCGTCCACCACTCCAGCTATAACAAGAATTTATTGCTTCTATTTCATGCATATCTTTACATATTTTCACTTCACATTGAAGTGAACATTTGTTTTCTCATAAGGAAGACTAGACTTTAAACTAAAAAATAAAAATTTAAAGTTTTTTAATTAACTATTTTTAATTTCAATAAAATCACCTGTTGCGAAAACCTTTCAAAATCACAAGTAATGCTCTTAACTTTAGATGCATCTATATGCAGGGACGTGCAGAGAATTATTTAAGGGCAGGTGCTCAAGTAGAGACTTTAAGGACAGGTGCTCAAGTAGAGAAAACGGCTGAAATATAGTAATCATCATAGAGTCTACTGAACTTTTTATCAGAAAAACTTAGAAATTTATAAGAAAAAATTATATAAACTTATTCATAAATGACTATGAGGTATTTGTGTGGGTACGGCCTCTTGTGCCTTAGTCTATCTTTATCTACGCAACCGGTTTAGACATATAACACATACCTCTATAAAGGGCACTCCAAGCACCACCCTCTGCACTTCCCTGTCTATATGTAATTTTAAAGCTTCATATATTTCCCTAAAAAAAATATAAGAAAAAATAAATTAAAAAAAACCTGTAGGTATTTTCTCTTTCATCACATGCAATAGAATAGAGTATAGGAATCTGAATTTTATTGTGAAAAGCATGGATGAAAACTATTTGATGAAACAGATTAGGTGCTTTTTTAAAAGTACCATCAATTTATATAAAGATTTTCAATGACAGATACTTGGTTTAAGTGGGACAAGACTTTACCATGAAATACCAATAATAATCTTTTATTTGTTGTCATAAACCTGTCTAATTGTAGGAATTGAGTTACATTAGTTACTTATAGATATTTGGTAGGAATAGAAAAATCTATTGAATTGGGAGAAGGAATTCTTTTTTTATTATACCGAAGAATTCTTCGAAGTATGGTTTGCTTCGATGACATCATAGATCTATCACTTTCATTTATAATGGATAAATTAATTATCTCTTAAAAATTATAATTTTTATTAAGGTAAAATAATTAAAAAAATTCATTCATAAATTTTACTTGTCGATTTCATAGAGCTTCCATATCTTCTTCTTTTATCTGACTATTAAACTTCATTATTCTTTCATCCAATTTCTCGTTATTATGAGGAACAACTTTAATTGGAGTATTTATATTTCATTTTTTTAAAGAAATTCCTCCTTTATTGGATATTAAAAAAAATTGAAATAATAAACACATACCACGTTTAAGTAAACACATACAAAGAGGTATAACGACGTTTGAAACTCTCCCAATATTTTCTGTTTTTATTAAAAGCAATTTCTGTACTAACTTCTTTTTTTAAAACCTTTATTAAAAGTTAATGAATTAGAATCACTCCTTATAATTTTTCAAAATCAAACCTGTCTAAATTGAATTACAAAAAATTAATTGAAATATTTATTTGCTTTCTGAAAATTTTCCTAATGGCAAAGTTTACACTAACAATTATTATTATCGATCACGTGTATAACGTAAAATAGTAAACATGGAATTATAAAAGTTATTAAGGTGTATTACATTACTTACATTAGCTTGCAAAGGTTAAAAAGAGGATTGTAAAAATTGAAAAAATGAATAGGTTTTAAGAATGACCTCGGAATACATGATTGAGATATGAAATTTTCCGTTGAGCTAGTGTCAATAAGAGCATTAAAGATTGCGTTGCTTATTCGAACGTCAAGAATGAGATTATGAGGAAATGAGTTTATAGTTGCAACACTAGTGATCTGAATACTTTAGCGAAGTGGCCAAGTTTCAGTAGGTCCGTTGATGGCGTTCGTTTCCACAAAAATTCCAAAAGTCAGGCAGGTTTGGTATAAAACTTTGTTTTAACAACATTGTTACTTTTCAACTGGTCATTATTATCCGATGAAAGATTCACCGCAAAATACATCAAGTTTTCTTTACCATATCCAGCTGAACTTTTGAAAGCCTCTTTCAGAGATCTTGCAAGCAATGTAGCTTTCTCAAAAGATAGTTTTCAATCTTTCAATAATGGCAAGCATATAGATGAAGAAGATATTCAAAATGAGCGAATCATTGAACATTTCTTCTCTGTAGACGTTAGCAGTCACATCTTTGAAGTCGCATTTTTTTCTAAAAAATTTTTTAATTCTTGAATGAAGTCATCGATGCTTTCTCCTGCTTGTTGTTTTCTTGTAGCAAGTAGATGGCTCACATAGATCGTGTTTTTCTCTTTACAAAATATTGACTCTAGTTTGTGTAAAGCCAAGCCAAAAGTACTTATATTATTATCAACGTTTTTGAAGGTAGGTAGTTTTACGTAACAAAATAAAACTTCTACTTTTTTCACATTCTTTTCAGGTAAGTGTTCCAAAAAGTTTTCGAAAAGAAGACGCCAGTGTTTTCACTGCTCGAAACAATCATCATGGGAGGGCTTAATTTCCTTTTAGTTGTTCGTTGTGTGCAATTTCATTCAACATGCCATAAATGTTGGCGTAATTTATAAGGAGCGCTTTCACTGCATCAGAATGGCAATGCCAACGTGCTAGATGATAATGATTTAAGCGTAAGAATTCTGCAGTTTTCATTAGAAAAGTCTTTTGTTAGTAAATTCCAGCATTTCGTTGAGTCAAACGAATATGCATTTAATTCTTGCAAAAGTCCAAAGAAATTACAAGCTTTAGTTAACAATAGCAATTCCAACTAGATTTAAAGAATGTTCTGCACATAGAATGTAATCTCCTGCTGGATTTATTTCCTTAATTCTTGCTTGTAAACCAGAATATTTACCTGACATATTTGCAGCGTTATCATAAATTTAACCTCTGCAATCGGAAAGAGTCATTTCATCGAGAGCTTTAACTACATTTTCTAAGACTTTCACCAGAATGACCTAGAATGGGAAGGAACTTTAAGAATTTCGATAGTAAGCTGATCAATATGATGGACATCAGGTGTTGAATCGACACACACGGAAAAGTATTTAGCATTATGTACTTCATTACATATAGTTGACAAAATATCTTCACCCATATGTTCAATAATTTCATTGCATATTGTCCAAGAAAGATAACTTACCATTCCTTTTCTTTTGCTTCTATAATGAGAAATATGTCCTCCAAGAAAAGAATCAAATTTTCAGATTAATTCCAAAATCACTTTATGACTTCGATTACTCTACTAATACGCAGTACTGCTTGGAAATAGTTCCGTTCTTCTTTCAGACGACCAAGAAGTTTTGCATCGATACATTCTTTCTATTCTGATCATAATAACAACGACTTTACAGAGACTTTATGCTCCGGACTGTTTTTATGAAATTTAATTATCTTTCCACAGTTACTCCAGCCATTAAAACCACTTACGACAAAATTTAAGGAAGATTTCGAAAATAATTTACAGAAAAAACAGTATAGTTTACCATTTGTCGGAGAATACAGTATCCAATCTCTATAAAACTTTTCATTTTTTGCTTTGGTACCATACAAAAATTCTTTGTTAAAGCGACGAACACGATTTCCTATTTTTCTTTCTGAAGCTGCGAAATTGTTACTATTATTTTTGACAACTGTTTGGACCTTTTCTTAATCAAAAATGATTCAATTGATGAAAACGTCGACCTGATTTAAGCAAATCCCAAACTGAAACCAGTTCTGAAAACGAATCAGTTGAACTTAGAAGATCCTCTCGAAAACGCCAACCTCTAAATCGCTTCTCACCTTAACCCATTTAAGGCCAAGCAAAGCAGACGATAACTAAAAAAACGCAGACGATTTATATTCAAAGTCATTGAAAAAAGCAGACGAAGATGAAATTACTTATGTTCCAAAATAGGAACATTGGCGGTAAATGGGTTAAAGGCGGAAGATTGTACTATGCAAATAAGCTAATGTTATTAGCCTAGGAGGTGCACACATTCAACTGCAAAGCACAACATCGACCATGCCAATGAAGTAACAGGCACACATCCAACTGCCAGCAGAGAAGAGCATGCGTTAACATGCAAATACGTGCAAGTGAAACGCTATCATGATCAAGGAGCAATCACCGTTTTCCGTTGTTATTCTAATTTAGCCAATATATAAGTATCTGCTTTCAAGCTACTTTATCATTTTGCAATTTTGTGCGATAAAGCCTTTGATGATTGTTATCTTTTGTTTTCAAGGTTCATTACATCATGCTCGGCCGTGTAAAGGTAAAGAAGCGTATTTCATAGTTGCCAACTCTACCACTTTCAGCAGTAGACTACAACTTTTCGACTTTTTTTTTTAGTCTACGGCTTTTGAGATGGGTTCTACCGCTCTTTGAAAATTTTTACAGCTTTTGAATGCTAAAATTTTTATTGGCACACGTTGAGCATATGCACATAAATATTTAGACTATTTAAATTATGTAAACCAATTTTTACTTCTTGAAGAATCCAAATTAGGTCCCTCCCATGCATTTTGTCATACTTGCAAAAAAATTTTTAGGATCCATGTGTTGTTTTCGAAAAAAAGTCTACCGCTTTGGTCTTCTCTGAGGTTGGCAACTATGGTATTTGTAAAATCGGCCTCTTTTCTTTCACACGACCGTGCTGCACGACTTTGCAAATATAATGTATACCAGAATTTTCTGGCCCTACGTCATGGCGTATAGGCTAATCCGGCCCTGTGAAAAACCATTAATTTGAACTTTCAATCTAGCTTAAATTAACTTACCTATTTTAGACGTTGCTCCATCAGTACGACTTTTTATTTCGCCTTTATCCAGCATATCAACAAACGTTGGAAAGTGCTTAGTTATCTCCTGCCCACCTACTGAGTATTTCTTTTATCCTTATTTTCAAAAGGAAATCACTGAAGGCAAATTATTCATTTTTATTTTTTTTTAGGAAGATAAAAAAATGTATTTTATCTAAATGCGTAATTATAATACTTCTCTATTTTAGGACAAAGGACCTAATAGTTTTCTATATATTTTTTAATAATTCAAAAATGCAAATTTCTTTACCTACTAATATTTGAAAATTATGAATTTTTCTACATCAAGACAATTTTGTACACCTGACTTAATCCTGACTCAACTAAACAAGATGAGGAGAAAGTGAGTAAAAACCACTTAACATTTTTCCTTAGTATTGGTTAGTTTTAGAGATGATCCATTCTTGATTCGTATTGTTGTGCGTGGAGTTCATTTAATCTTTCTTGTATTTCAATATCAACTTCATACGAAACAACAATGACGGGATGAAGACACTGTGGCACCGCCATTTGAAGTATACATCAATGAAGCTAATTTCTGTATCCATTTTTGCATCAAAAGATTTCTGTCCAAGTTCTATTTCATTCAAAAAAAGATATAAGACTGCCAGGATTACAATGTTGTTGAATGGAATCTTTTTCTGTTCAAAATAGACGAACTAAAAAGCATTTTTTAACAAACATGATCAGCATAAAACCTAACAAATTGTATCAAAAAGAAGAATTATTTGATGTAGTTGATTTATCTATTTGAAATGCCTACTCATTTACCCGCAATTTGGAAAGTAATAGAGATTCATCATCAACTGTCATTTCATCAATGCGCCGTGATACTAGGAGTAACACTAGTTACCTCATGTAGACTCTTTCTCATGCCTCTTAACCGGTTATCGACCACAAAAAAATTTAAAAATTTTGAAGATTCTTTTTTTCTATCTTTCGGTTCACATGGAAGAAAGTTGTTCCAAAGAAAATATTGAATTGTCCATAAGTTATAAGTGGCCACTTTTTGTCCATATCCAAAGTTTTGAATAATACTTCTCTAGTTCATCATTAAATTTCGTTAATTAAGTTGATTTTTGTGTGATTTTGGTTTTTTAAGAAATTCTCAATATATTTTTTAAATAAATGTACGACGTTTATACTATCTAAAATAAATATATTTATTTTAAAAACGATTTTCCAATGATTACATATATTTTTAGAGATATGTATGGATGTCGCTTCGAATAAACTAGCACCTTTAGATTGAAATTATAAACAAAATTAGAGAAGCATTATATCTCTATATGAAATATTTCTTTAAAAAACAACAAAGGTTAATATTTTTTTATTTATAACTAATTTAAAAAAAAATTGGAAATTTTGAAAAAAACAAAAAGATGTTTTTTGTGAAATAGGCAGTGAGCCAGTCTAAAATGTGAACTTAATGACGATTTGCTTACGTGTAAATTAATAGCAATAAAATGGCGATTATGCCCCATGCTATTTTTTAGCTTTTAAAAAAGTGCACGTTTAGCCTGACCCGAATTAAAAGTTCAGTAATAATTATTTGGAAACTTAAAGTCTAAATGAATCAAGTAAGGTAAACCCCAGTGATTTAGAACAATCCAGGTTTTTAATTTACAAATACTATATTTGTAAAAAAGGATTTTCTACAATTATTATTGATTATTATCTCTTTTATTTGTATAAAAACTCCTCTTTTTCTTTAAATGTATTTTGCATATTAATTACGCTTGTAAGGTATAAACAAGTTTGCTATTGGCTCTCTAAATATTATTTTTTGTTCCTGACTGATCATTTAAAAATCTAGCAATCCAAGGAAGAAGAGATTGTGCATACTAAAAAACGGACAACAAATTCCATCCATGGTACCAATTAATGAATGAAATATGAAAGTATGAATATCCGCACAAAGGTAATTAATTCAATTTTTGAATCAAATGATTAATTGTCCATATCAGAGCACATGCAGTAGTTAGAAAGAAAAATCAATTTGGTGGACTATGAATGTATACCAAATTATTTATATAGAAGGTGAGAGATAAAAATTAACAATGTGGTCGATGATTCATGAATGAATCTTCTAATATAACGCTTTCCATATGGTCTTTAGAAGACAAAGACATTTTTAACTTTCGAACACCAAATATAAAATCGGCTCAACCAAAAATTCTGTTCCCTAAAGAATTACAAAAGAAATAATTCAAAACCATGGCATTAAGGAGGGATAACAGCACACTTACATCCGATGAGTAGTGATCCATCATATATGAATAATTTTGTTCTCCTGTTGTGGCTGCGTTTCTCTTTAATTTTATTAATAGCTCGGGATTTGATTTTATAGTACTAAAAAATGGATACAATTGTTTATTAAAAAGTTGTTTGAATATCATTACTTGCTTCCAATCTGTTGAGGAAAAAATGATCCAAAATAATATCAATGAAGGTAGAAGATAAAACAGTACAACGCGTGGCTTCTTTAGAAATAGACGGATAAACACCGAAGGAAAAAAGTAAATGTGATTTTACTTTTAAAGTAGGTTGTGTGTGACGATAAGTGTGTATTATGCCTATGGTTATATCCTACATTTATGTCTTTTGAAACGATTGCGGATCATTTTCAATCTATGATATAATAGGCATTAAAACACTTAGATTATGAATAAAAAAAATGTACACTCATATTTTAATAAAATGAAAAAAAAGAAATAAAAAAAATTAGGCGTTAAAAAAGTTTATTGCGTAAAAATTTAATGAGCGACTGAGGATTTCGGTTTGGTTTTGACGGGTGTTTTTTTGCCTTCAGGTTCTTTCTTTTTGTCTTCAGAGATTTTGCTTTGTTTCTCCAAATCGCTTAAAAATGATACTTTAATTTATATACTCTACTTCTTATTACTTTTTTTTATAAATTGAAATTCATTAGAAAAGATAACACTACCTCAAACATTTAGTGCCATCATTGAAATATACATTTTGTCCGAATACAATAACGCATAAAAAATAAAAAGATGTCTGTATTTAATTATCATTTACAAAAAATACAAGGAAAACACCTGTTAGGCGAGTTTAAACGTATTCTATAAAAAGGACTTTCTTTTTATTATGGAAGGATTTTATACTTAGGTGATTACTTTTATTATAAATAAATAATTTCCAGTATTCAGCATAAATGAAAATTGAACTTACCGATTAGAAATTTGATTATCTATCAAATTGTGCAAAGCAATAACAGATCGAATGATTGTGGCCAGGTAGGTGGTTAGTAATTGATCATTAGTATAAATAAGAGTGGACTTCACGAAAGAAGACAAAGTAACATCAGGCATCAAGTTGAAGATATCTTGCATCAAATAGATCACTTGATTGTTGATTGGCATTTTGCCTAAGCATATAAACATATTAACCCATTAAGTACCATAGAAATCAGACGATATCTAAAAAAACGCAGACGATTTATATTCAAAGTTATTGAAAAAAGCAGACGAAGATGAAATTACTTATGTTCCCAAATGGGAGCATTGGGACTTAATGGGTTACGGTTATGAAACATGAGATTCTACACAAAAGTAAAGCAATCATATAGTATTTATCAAGAAGGCACACGTGTGCGGTTTGTGTCAAACTATGAACAAAGAATGCTTCATGTTGGATTCGAAACCAAGACTCTGTAGTTTTAAAGCCAGGCATGTGGGCATCCTTATTCACGCTCCTACTAATATATATAGGAAGGATGGGCATATTAAAGTACTGGGTATACTTCATAATGCAAATGTTTTCAAAATAGGCAATTATCTTCGCTATTTAAAATGTATCAAGCTTGAATCACATGTGAATTTTAGTTGAAATATATATTTTAAAATTAATAATTATCTATTTATTAAATGTAGTTTTTGCAATATAATAAATTTCACAAAAGTAAATTCTTCAAAAAAAATTAGATAAATAAAGAATCTAAGTTGCTAGCTGAAAAGAAAATCAAGAAATTGTCTGGCTCACTCAAAACTAACAATGCTACGAAATGCATCATAAGAGGTTTAATATTGTTAATTCAATTTTTTATAGAAAGAATATATAAAATATGTATTCCAACTTCATCCCATAAAAAGAAGACAAATTAAGTAATTTAACATAAAAGTACCTTAACCCCATCCTAGTGCATGCAAAGCAGATGATTTTGACTATTGATACCTATTGATTCCCATTGGAGGAAATTTGAGTTCGTATGCCTTCTTCTACAGGAAGAATAACCCAAAATGTGTTTGAATCAAGAAAGCGTTTACGCCCATTAAAAGTGACGAGGGATTTTAAGTAGCTATTACGCAAGAATTATTATGCTAAAATTTACCAGTCATCGTCAAATATAAAAAATGGCCTTGTCCTTTTGGATCATGGAAAAGAAATTGGAGCACTTGAACTTAGGGCCGGTTGCTTTTTTTCAGGATCTTAGGGCCATTTTGTTTTCAGGATTGGAAATCCTTGCCTTTCATCATTCAAAGCCACAAGGTAGGGATAATTTGAAATTAGAGATATTTTCGCTTAGAACAACTGCTAACCAAGGTTTACGAGCTTGTTCTACCCGAAGCTTCAGGTTATAGCGAATGCTATTCTTTTTCACCTCTAGATCATTCAGTTTGAAAAACAGCAGCCCTCCACGAGAAGGAACATTTGGAGACTTTTTGTCAGAGGCTATAACAGACGCATGTCATTGAGACATTTCGAGGAGAATAATAGCTTATCCTTATTTCCTGCATCGGCATTGACAGAATTTTCAAAAAAAGACAATTAGTAGAGAAAAGAGTAGAAGGAAACTTAGTATTATTTTGTGGTTTTGTTGATTCAGAAAAAGCATTTGATGGAATCCCCGGAGAAGTACTCGTTTCAACACTAGTAATAATGACAAGTTTACGGTGAACCTAAATCCTTTAGTACACGAAGCAACATTCTAACCAAAGGGTCGGCACGCCTGCCAATTTTCCTATATGTTGAAATTAATTAGCCTCTTTACCATGCCTAGTCTGACACTCTTAAAAACGGGTTCCTATTTTGAGGATCATCTATTAAAGAGTAGACTCCATTTAAATTTATCCCGTTTTGCAGAAAATTTTATATCAAGATCGAAAGAAAAAGTGGTAGTGACACGGGTGTTAAAAGATAAAAAAGAAATTTAATCTAACTATCACATTAAGTTACTTTTGAAAATTAAATTACATTTATTTGCATTCATCTTGAATTATTAAGGGATTAATAAAATAAAGTTCGGTTATAACGAGGTTGAAAAGTGTATAGTACTATAAAATTGGTATTGAGAGGATGGCACGCTCAATGCGTTTGATGGATACGTTTTGACACTTCATTATCAAAAGGTTGCAGGCGCATGCGCCTAACCTACCAACTATGGTGCAATAAACATCATTTAGCAAATGCGCTTGCTTTTACAATACAAAAGTTGATTTTGGGGAGAAAAAGTTCATACCAGAAGAAACATCAATCAAGTAACTTCTAATGTTGTCAAGTTCTTCGTTAAGTCCTTTCAACGCAATTATTTGCTCAGTTATCTTTTGTGAAAGCGTGCCTAACGTTGTGTCTTTAATATCTCTTGAAACAAAAGAAATTGATTTAATAATATCTCTTTTAATGAAGAAAAGCAATCCAAAAGAAATATGTTTTAAAACATCATAAGATATTATAACAATATTATAGGATATGTAAGCATTTTTGCCAAAAATTTTTTTAATTGAAATCAGTAATTGTGAATCGCTCTTCAAAATTAATAAAAAAAAAATTGAAATAGCAATTCAAAAGTCTTTGATGTATAAATACTCTTTTCCCATATATTGAGTTTGTTTCATCGAAATTACACGTAACATAATGTAGATGATACAATATTTCACGAGGCAGCATTATATTAGAAGCTAATAAAACACTTAGAGCTGAGAACCAATGATATAGATCAGAGACGGGGAACAGTTTTATGATTAAAGGCCGTTTACAATGTTATGTCTATAAAGGCAGCATAATTTTTTTTTACCAAAATGCTATTTGAGTTAATAATATCATAAAATATCAAAAGAAATATAAAAAATATAATTTAGAATTCAAAAAAGACATGTCACCTAAAGACGATGTTGGGATGTGTGATGTGAAAAATTTATTTAAAAACTTTACTTTTTCAATTGTGAAAAACAGTGAAACATTTCAAATGCAAGGCAACGTTGCATTTGATACATTTATGCTTTGCACTCTGAAGATGACAGTAAGCACATCTTGTTTTTTTTCTTTACTGACAATTAAATGACCCATTTGATCATTCTTTATTTCATCCACAATTTTTTTGTTGAAAGGTAACTTTTCCTTTTTTTTAATTTTGAAGTTTTTGCCAAAGATTTGAAGATAGGTTTGAACCACCGTTCTAGTAAAGTAAAGAAAACATTTTTTGTCATCTTTGTCTCTTGTTATTTGCAGAATGTATGAGTTAAACATAGAAGACTGAATCAAAAATATGGTCAATGGAAACCACCATTTCTTAGATCGAATGCTTGGTCGATTACAACATAATGCATAATCTTGTAAATCCGTTCCGCCCATGCCTCTTTTATAATTTATAACAGCAGCTGGAACGTTAACATCAATCATTCTTTTGTCTTTTTGACTCCAACGTTTCTTTTTTTCCAAGGGATGAATTCCAACGCAGTTTGAACCAATTGCTACAAGACCATTATCCTTCCATCTTATAATTACTATTTCGTTTTTCTTTGACGTGCACCATGCTTGGAAATCTCCTCTTTCGGCTTTCTTCATAATTCTCATAGGACAATTTCCGATCTTATCAGAACGAAAAGTACCTGTCAGAAAAAACTTTCTACAATATAACTCTTCAAAAAGCTTCAATGATGTGAAATAGTTATCCAAATATATATGATATGTCTGTTCTTTTGGAAGTCCATCCAAAAGTTCTAAAACAGTTCCAGCTCCTACACCAAATTCGTTTTTATAAGTGTTACCTTCTCCATTGGAACCTTGGTAGATTTTAAAAGTGATACGATAGCCATCAAAAGAGTTCATGCATCATACTTTGTACCCGAACCTGATGGGTTTTTGTCGCATTGCTTGTTTTATCTGGAATCCATACTTTCCAAAGTAAGGCACCATCGCTTCATCAACATCAACTTCTTTTACGTTTGGACGCTTTTCAATAAATTTTTTGTTAAGCATATCAATAATAATTGGACGAATTTTAACACATTTGTCCTTTGGATCTTTGATATCAGGATCATAAAAGTAAATATATTGAAAAATTTCATCGAATCTATTTCTAGACACTGCACTTGTGATGGCTGTATTGTGCGTATCAGTCGCTAGTTCCTAATACATTCTACGGCTTCTACACTTGACATAACCACTGAGCAAAATAATTGAAAAAAAAACTTTGAGATGAAAAGTTGAAAGCTTGAAGCCAAAATCTAGTTTTTTCTGGGCATAATTTATACTAAAATTACAGATTAGATCTAAAATATCATCGCAGAAAAAAATACTTCTGCAGCTTCAACACATGACAAAGAATCGACAAAAGTGTCTTCATAATCTTTATTCATATAACTTGTTAATAATAAATTTTTTTCAATATCTCTTTCATGTCATTTATATGTCGCTTTTTTACTACTTTGCCTTGCTGACTCAGTGAAATGGTCATCATCATTGACATGATACACAACTTTAGCTTCAGCTTCCAGCATTCTCTTAGAAAAGTTATCTATACTTTGATTTTCTTCGCAATCATCTTCTCCTGAATCTTCTTCGGTCTCTTCATTGTCATTTGATGGAGAAATATATATACTTACTTCCCTTCCTTCAGCACAAATTTCTTCAGATATATCACTTGCCAATACTAATGATTCAACGCATGCTCGTTTTTTTTCTTTCAAATTTCGATAAACTTCATTTAGAAACAAACTCGGAAACGCACAATACAATTATTCAAAAAGAGAGTGTGAAAGAGCTTATAAATATACAAACGCAGTGACAATATGTGAGAGCCAATAGTTGCAGGTCCCAGTGTTGCCTAAGGATGACAGCAGTGAATGATCATCAATCATTCATTTCCTCTATTTATGAGCGAGTAAAAAAGCTTATAAATATACAAATGTAGTGAGCAATGAGTGTGAGCCTATCAATGTAGATCCCAGTGTGATCTAAAGATGACAGCAGTGATTAATTACTTACGCTATTTATGAGTCAGTAAATTTATGTTGCTTCAGTGAAAAAATCTAATACATCTTTTATGACATTACAATAAAAAAACTATTGTTGCATGTATATTTATCGAATAAATTAATTTTATAAATAGCGTGTGTGCAAAATCTACTTTCGAAATTTAATGTAAAGTTTAGTCATTCTTTAAAAAAGCATTACAATTAAATTATGGCATTTAGATGAACTTCATAACGTTTCCAAAACATAAAATGAAAGATGTTTTGGAAATAAAAAAAAATTAGTGTAGAAAATAGTAAAATTATGGGTGTCATTTATAGGTGACGTTGAGCGTATACGGGCGGGCAAGCCTAAAGTGTTGCCATCTTTTGTATATATTTTTTCGTATTTAAAAAAGCTAATGCCCCCTTTTGTAGGATAAAATATTTTCGAAATAATTTTTTTTTAAGTGTTCCTCCCTTAACGCATTTAAGGCCAAGCAAAGCAGACGATATGTAAAAAAAAACGCAGACGATTTATATTCAAAGTCATTGAAAAAAGCAGGCGAAGATTAAATTACTTATGTTCCAAAATACGAACATTGGCCGTGATATGGGTTAAATTAGCGCAAGAGCAGTATCACAAAATTTCATGATCAAAAATGTATTCATTTAACAAAATTGGGAACATCGTTGACTGCAATAACTGGAAATAATTTGAATGGCACGCAGGACGTCGAGTTACCACGAGTTTACTGTATATCATTTATTTTGATTGGCATTGCAAGGGTCCGCAAAGTGGTCGATGAGAGTTTTTTAGATGTCGATTATTACATAGAGGCCGAAAGAGGGCCGGTTATTTTATGGGGAATCAATTAAATTTCTAGACAGGAAAAAACAAGATAGTCGTGAAAGTTATGTATTAGTACATAAACAAATAATAAAATATTCTTTTAAAGGTAAATTTCTATATATTTATTGCTCGTCATCAGAAATGCAAAGAAAATGATTCATATTTTTATTAAACTTGTCTGGGGGTCGAGGAGAAAGCAAATAATCTATGAAAGGGTAGATGGGTTAAAAAGTTGAAGACCCCTGAATTAGAGTATGCTGAATATAACTGGAGAGCACAAATCTTTATAGACTATACGATGACAAGAGTTTAAAGTATTTCATCCCTAAAGATACATTCAGTTTGTTTGATGAAAACTCTTTCTTTTATTTGATGATCTCATAAGTTGAAACTCAATTCTTTGATTAAACCCAGGGTTTCTCAACGGTGGGCGAATGGACCTTTTCAGGCAGAAAATAAAATTCAAGTGGGCAAATTTTTATATAAATTTGAATCTTTGTCAGAATTTCAATCATAGTAAAAAAATTTTAATTATAAATCTCAGATGAAAAATAATTTATTGTTCAGTATTAAGGATTTATTTGAACCCAAAATAGAAGAATGGGTGATAAGTCCTTTTTCTTGTAAAAATTCAAGAAAATATTTAGGAATATTTTATTTAGAGAGAATGAAGAATTAAAATATAAGTTTGAAAAAAAGTTTGAAAATTTTAGACATGCTTTCTATTTCAAAGTTGGTGGTTTTAAATTTTCTAGAGTCTCAATGGCCGATTTAAATAAAAAGGTAGACCATGTCTTATCATGACATGATTAATTGTTGTCTTTAAGCGAGGAAGCCGAAGTGTCAACATCTTTTCCAATTAACTTGTAGTAATCCTTCATGTTCATTTTTATAAAATAAAATATTTTCAAAATAGTTTTTTTCAAGTTTTGCTCCACTAAATAAGCAAATGGACAGTATCACGGAAAAGTCATTCGAATTATTCGGCGGTTTACTGTATTTGAAGTAAACTTTGATTCTACCTTATATACGCTTAAAATAGAAAATGGCATCAACAATATTTGAATTTTTAATACGTAATTATACGTTTTTTTAATTATATTGGACTTTAATCTTCTATCTGTACAGTTAACCCATGTGCCCTCCATAGGACCATTGGGAATTTCGAATTTTTAAAAGTAAATTACTTTTCTTTTTATTAAGTGTTTGAAACCTTTAGACTTTGTAAGGCTTATTTTATCATATGTTAGAGCTAAAAATGAAAAAATCATATTGTTTGAACAAAACTCAAACTGGCTGAAGTAATATAAATAACACCATCTTCCAATCATGAACACAAAAAATGTTTCAAACATTACAAAAAAAAGTACAGTTGTTTGGAAAAGAAAAGTAAGCGCAATGCCGAGAAAATTTCCAGACTATTTTCAACTATACAAAAGTAAAGAAGCATTAGATAAACGTGATCAAAAGATGCCAAACTATACTTTAAATTCGCCCTTTTCAAATTTAAATTAATTGGAAAAATCAGTTATTTTTACTTAAGGCAAAAATGGTATATAATACAAAGTAATCCAAACTAGATGTCAAAATGCAAAATACAAGCGTAGAATTTATAATGAAATTTTTTCGACATATCCTCAACTTAGAATTATGTGAGGATTTTTTAATTGAAAAATGTTTATATTATTCATCAAATTGTAATGAACTGCTAAAGCATTATCATGGCCAAAAATTAAAACCTCAGATATATGCAGATCAGCACTGCTAAAACCAAAAAAATAAATGACCTTAAAAATAATGGTTCGTATTTTTATTTAATTGAACTAATGACATTCCAGTAATCCAAAAAGTAAATATTTGGATATGTATTTGTTGTCGGAGAGTAGTGCAAAAGGCTGCAGTAATATGATGAAGGTTTATTTTTAAGAAATTGTGTTGATGCAGTCCCAATTTGGGAGCTAACTGATAAAAGTATGGAATTTAAATGAAAAGCGCGGCACTCTTTAATTCTGTATAACTTTAAAATTTGAAACATACTTGTAAACAATTTATCAGAATTACTTTATTTAAAACAAATTTTAAATCTCAAAAGAAAACAAATCGTTTGAAGATTAGTGTGGCACCAGGACCCTAGGAAATGAAAATCGTTTGCTTTGAACATATAGAATTCCAATTGGAAAAAAAGACAATTAATCATCAAAATTTTGGTATTTTCTAACAAAGGGTGTATTTTTTTCTTTATAACCTTCCCCTCACTTTATTTCCTTCCCCTCACTCACATATGGGGGTAATATACTTTAAGTTTTTGCCAGTCATAATCATTACAAAGTGAAGAAGCTGGTTCAGAGATGCAATGTACTATTATTAAAACTTTGGGGACGTTGAAAAAATTTGTGGAAAAATTTAAATGAGATGAGAAGCTAATTTCGCGATGGAGAGGAAATTACTGATAAAGGATTTGATGTAAGGGAATTTCATTTATATTTAGAAAATAGGTGAAATGGTTGTAAAAATAAATTTAAACAAAACATTTAAGTTTTACTATCAAAGATAAGTTAAACTCATTAAGTACCATAGAAATCAGAAGATATTTAAAAAAACGCAGACGATTTATATTCAAAGTCATTGAAAAAAGCAGACGAAGATGAAATTTCTTATGTTCCCAAATGGGAACATTGGGACTTAATGGGTTAATTTATATATTAATAATGAATTTGAAGGTGATGTAATTTGAATAACAAGTTACATGGAAAAAAATGAAAATACAACATAAGCATATTGAAGATAAAAGTGTATCTCCGAATATATGATCTCCGCAAGGATCGCAGATAATAGCAATAGCAGTTGAAAGAAATATTTCAGTGATTATTAAAATGTTTGCCTAAAAATAGTAAGAATTTTTCAAAAAAGAATACATCAAATAGCTAGAAAATAATATTAATAATTGTAAAAGTCTTTTTAACAATAATTTTTCCTATTTGTGTCGTTAAGTCAATTTTCAAGGGATATTTATAAGTTATTTTTTGCTTCCCTTATTGATAATGAAAAGAAATTAAAAAGATGCTACCTCAATAAATGTTCAACACCAACTTCTTCGGCCTCTTCAGCTCCAATTTCACTAGGAATATGTTTAAAGGTTAAGCAAGGAGGAGTTCCATCCTGTACAAAAAAATGCATCATTACAAAAATGGGAAATATGATCTTTGTACACACTTGATCACGATCTGATTCAAAGTGAAATAAAAAAAATATAAAAATAAAAAAAGTAAAAAAATATAATATATAAAAAAAATGTTAAAAAAAGTGAAAAAAATATTAAAAAAATAAATGGAAACTTCAAAAAAAATATTTTGAAGAGCAAAAACAATTTTATAGCGAAAATTCTTCTCACTAATGATATTACTAAAAAAATATGACTAATTTAAAATAATTTCCGTTTTAAACAATTTTTTGATTGAAAAGAAATAATTATGATATAAATCTAAGATTGTAGAATCCCTGTAAATTTCTCGTTAAGAAGACAATTTTACAAGAAAAGATTATAAGCAAATATTTTACTACGGAATAAGAACAAAAATCTAACATCACTTATAAAATTTCTCTTCAATGACATTACCAAGAAGAAATGAATTAATGTTTAATTTCCATTTTAATGATTTTGACAAAGTTTGAAGTTAAGTATTTCATAATTAAGTAAAAAAATTTTCCCTAAAATCTTTTTACTGGTACAGAGCAAATATGTATAAAAAAAAGTAGCGTATTGTGAAGTCCAAGTGATAAATATCCCTAATACTTTATGTATCAATATCGGAAATTGTGGATAAAATATACAATTTTATTTTGGATAGGAAAGACGTATTGTATATCCATTGGCATGGGAGAGAATAATAGACTTATCGTTTGAAATTTGTGTCGTAGAAGGTGATTCATATTTTAAAGCATACAAATTAATAATAAAACTTATCGATATCACACCACTTCACTGTCTTTATTATATTATATTTATCAATACGTTTCTGGATTATTTCAGATAGTTAATAGTGCTATTTCCCCTCACCAGGAGCAGAGATTGCAAATGCCAGTAGTAAAAAATAATGTAAAGGTGAGCTTGTAATTTGTTATATTTTCAACTTTTACCTAGATCGAAAGGTTTTCTGAAAAAATTATTCATAAATAAGTATACTTTTATACTTAGTTTGCCATGTTAAATATAATCACCATCTTATACCTACAATTTTATTCATTATAACCAATTAGGTATCCCATATACCCATCACTCATTCATCTTAAAAGGCAACTTTAGAAAATATGGAAAGTGTTTTTAGCGATTTTGTCTTCAATGCACATATATCATTTTATTAAAAAAAATACATTTTTAGAAGTTGAAACATTTTCATATTATTGGCTTCTGCAATTCAGTTTAAACAAACAAGACCCTCATTCCTATTTTCAGTAAAATTCGTTTATAAAGAAGTCTCTTATAATAAAATCATTGATACAACTATCAATTTTGTTTTAATAATAATAATAATAATCGGTCTTACGGCTAACCTCCCAGCAAAATAGGGTATAGCCGGTTTTACAACTGCGAATAAATATTCGTTCAATTTTGCATTTTCAATTTTCCCTGTTTTTCTCATCACCTAATTTTAAAGTTCTTTTTCTCACATCTTTCTCGACTACTCCTTTCCAAGTTATTTTTGGTCTACCATTATCCTAACCCATAATTTTGTAATTCATAAGCCTTTTTGATATCTTATTTATATGGCCAAACGATCTTAGTCTTTGCCTCTGTTAAATATAATTTATTTCATTTACTTGACATAAATTTCTCATTTTCCCATTTCTTTTTCTGGGTTTTAAACTAAAATTACACAGAATTCTGATAATTCTAATTTATATTGTATTTAATCTACTTTTCTCAGCTTCTTTCAATGGCCAACTTGAATTGGATCAAAGTTTATATTCATTTCCTTTAAAAATATGTTTAACTACACTACAGACTTTTTGAATTAGAGAATGGAAACTCATTAGAAATTGATCGGATATAATGAAATAAGTTTTCAATTAAGTTTTCTAAATGTAATTCTAAACTTAAAATCCAAATATAAAATTTTAAAAAATTATAATCTATGTATCTGCTTTTTAAGTACTCATAATTTCAAGCAAAAAGTTGAAGTAATTCAATATTTCATACATGGAATGAGTAGTACAAAACGCATTAAGTTATAAAATTTCCAAAAAGAACTGGTAAGAAGACTACCATTTACTTTTCAACTGTTTTTTTTGTTTATAAAATAATAGTAATTAGATAATATGGAAACTTTTTTTTAACAAACATACTTTTATTCAGAACACATGTTTCCTGAAAAATCGTCAGTTATTTTCTCTGACAAAAGTTATATAGACCATACTGAAGTTATGTTAAATAATGATCAGAATAAGTCATATATACTAAAAGAGTGTATCCAATAAGAGGATAAGAGAGCTGATGATTTCGCAAAAAACATGTGTCGTAAATTAAAAGTATGCTTGTTAAAAATTTATTTTCTATTTATATATACGGCGAAAAACATAAAATCTGTATAAAATAATATATAGTTATTGCAAAAAAATAGTCTATAAGCTATAATTATTTAAAGATGGAATCAGGGCGCTTACATCCCTATATGGCTCCCTCCAGCAAAAATTAGATTGCCGCCAGGGTACAGTTAAAGTGTTGTACTTACAGTAACGCCCCCCCCCCCCCTCTGCAACTTATATATTAAAACTGTTATGTTCTGTGCATACATTCAGTTAATTTTTTTATCATTAGAAAAATTTAAATACGATTTTTAAAAAAATAATCTCTTTAAAAATGAATGTCAGGCTTCAGATTATGCAATTACTTATGCTTAATTGTAGGAAATGGTTTTTAATGTCACCGTTAAAATTCATCTCCATCAAAGGAGATAGCAATTTTTAAATGATTTCTAGCAATGGACTCGTATTCTATGAATATATATTTTTTATATTTGCCGCCCCAAAGAAGTGTTGTTTCAGGCATATGCCTCTCTCTGTCTCCCAGTATGTAAGAGCGTTGCTTGGAATCGCGACCTGTTAACCGTTACGTGATCATAGTCAGTATGTACTTCAAAAATTTGTATCATTTCATCTCTAGTTTTGAAGTTGGTTAATGTTTAAAACTTTTTATTTGATTTGATATATAATTTATAAAAATCCTCACAGATCTAAGCAAGAAGGTGGAAATATTAAAACGCAATTTAAATAAAAAAATTCTTTTTAACCCAAAATATCCTTAAAAAAATAATGGTCAAAGAACAAAAAAATTATTACTACAGTATTTTGTGAATCTATGAATAGGTGAGACCTTTTATAAAATTAATGTCTAATATAAAAAGCTTAAGCAAATTTCAAAGATTAGTGCACTTCACTCATAGCAATAAAATTTTAAAAAAGAATAGCACAATTTACCTCGTATATCTGTTCCACGCAAAGATAGGCTTCTGTAGGAAGTCCATCACTTTTAGGCTTTGCTTGAATAATCACCAACACCTACATTAAAAGAAGAAAAAATTTGGATACAGAATTTTAACAGTTACACGTTGTTCAACGAATAATACTTCTACCAGGTACAGTGATGACCGCTACAGTGCAGTGAGTACACTTAGCTTGATATTATTTATAACAGTAAAGCTCTAATTGCATAGATTTATTTTTCTTTCCCATGTAACTTAATGAAATGTGGTGAGGTGACGTAATTTCAATTGTGAGCAATATTAATTAGATTTTATGAAAATCGAAAAAGTGTTTAAAATGATCTTTTTACAGAAGCATTCAAAGAAACAAAGGAGGAGAGGTGGAGTGAAAATATCGGACTTCGAGAGCAAGATTCCAACGATTTAAAACCAAACCCTTACATCGGACTTCGACTAAAGAGAGGGCCACTCCGTATGCTTACAAAAAATGTGGACTCCTATATTTTATTAGAAACTATCCCTTTAAAATCCCCTGACTCCAATTACGCAACCCTGAAAAAAATTGTATGATTGTATATTAGTTAGTGAGATCATTTCATGTAGGATATGAGTCTTTATTATACTCACCATATAATACATATAATGAAGAATGATATTTAAAAATAGGGTACAGCATTTGGGCAGAAAGCTTTGATGACTTTGTTAATTTCAATATCGTTGATCGATAACTTCGGCCCTGTGTGATACCAACCAACAACACATTCTCGAGCTAAACAGAGAGATAAAATGTCAATAAAAAGGCATGATTAAACTTGGAATAGTATAAATGAAGTGTTACCATTCACTTGTCTAAACATATTGTACATATTTTCAATGTATTGATGATCGAGGAAGAATATTGTAGGGTCTTTTTCATTTTCATCGAAAGGAACTAAAAAAAATACACATTTAAAGGGTAAAAAAATTATCCCGGAATTTCAAATAAAACTGATAGCAGGAAGAAAGGCAATTGAAAGTCCTAAAAGATTAAACTTTATTATCTCCCAATGTTTAAATTGTGATGGGATATGCATAATCAAAATCAAAAATTGTAAGAATCGTGCTATTTTTTGAAGAATCATAATCGTATTTGCAAAATTAACCACCCACTCCTATTCTTTTACCCGACACTACTCAAACAGGCTAACTCATGATGATGATTTTGGATTGAAAAATTGGTCACTGGTGAAAAATCCTCAAGAACTTTTTTTTTTGGAAAAATGTAGGAAATGATATTGTTAATAAACCAACTATACAAAATAAACCTAAAGATATCTTTGAAAACAAAAAGGTCTTTTTTTTATTTTTGTTATGGGGAAATTATCGATTATTTTTATTTTGGATAAATGAAAACGTGAAAATAAAAATAGAATTATTAATGATAAGTTTTCAAAAGAAGAGCTCTTACAATTTTTTGGGTTTCATTTATTGATGAATACAGACAAAGGTAAACATGTTAGAATTCAAAGTTTTAAAAGAAGTTTAGAAACATATATAAGACCAATATGGTGTTTCCATTAACTCCTTTTCTTATAATAAATATCTTGAAAATGGACGTTACTTGTTCTCAGGGAAAGTGGAATACACTGAAATCTTAGATATAAAAGGGAACCAAAAATTAAGAAAGTTAGAAATGACGGAGCATACAAATATTTCATGCGAAAAAATCTAAACAAATTTGCGCAAAACTAATTTTAAAAATTGCAGGTATGTTCATTAAGAAAATCTTTCTCACAAAAAGGCCCTCTTAAAACTTTCATTAAAGGTATAAAAGAAAAATATGGTCAACAATTTTTCATTGTTGCGTATGATAATTACTATATTTATATTTTCTTACAATCTCCAAAGCAATTCAAAACTTATCAAGGTATTCTTGAGCTTGTAAACCAAATAATGAAAAAAATTTTGAAAATGGAACCTGACTGCTGATAGCTATTTTTTAATAAAAATATTGTTGGGTTTTTGTTAGATAATGGAATGTCTTGTAATGGAACTTTTTCAAGAAAGAGACTTACTACTTTTATTTATCCTGATTTGATAAAAAATTTTGTAAGCAAGCAGCATCACAATTTCGTAGAAAGCTGATGTTTTAGGAAAAAAATATGAAGATGGAAAAAATGTTCATTTTTCAATATATGATGATAAAAAAGGCAAACAGCCAATTGTTTTTGTAAGTGCTGATCATCATCAATATGGTCATGGTCATTATAGTAGAGATTTAAAAAAAGATGAGATTCCAGAGCAAGTAGAGTATTACAACAGTTCAATGGGACATATTGATCGAGTAACAAAATCTTAGTTTGTATTCCACTTCTCAGTATTATAGAGATGGAAGATGGGAAAAAAGATTCATTACTAACATATTCAACATTCTGGTACACAACTGCTGGGTACTTTTAAAAAATAATGATGAAAAAGAAAGATTTCACTCATCTTCAACGTTAAATGAATCAAAAGATTTTGAAATTTCATAAGAAACCTTGGCATAGCCCTAATGGGACACGTTGTTTCTATTTCCACCTATATGCCGTCTAGAGTTTCAATGTATGAGCACAGAAACAAATAAAGAAATCTACTCGAAGAAAAAATCACTGAAACTGCAAAAAGAAAAGCTTGTTATTCAAAAGATCATGAAACACAAAACAATATTAAAAGTGTATGTTCATTGTGTAATAATAATTGTCGTAAAAAACATTTTCTTTTTTTTGTAAAGTTTTACTAACTTATTTTTAATATTTTATATATAGACACAAGTATGAATAAAAATGGACATACACGTTACCCACAAAAAAGTAAAAAATATCTTGAAATTTGGAAAAATAGTTCCTACTTTTTTAATTTGAACATGCTTTTGAAACGGATTTAATGTTAAAGTTACAAGGACGAAATTAAAATGAAAAAAGACGAACTTAAAATGAAAAAAGAATTTAAAATGAAAAAAGACGAACTTAAAATGAAAAAGGACGAACTTAAAGTGAAAATGCTACATATAAATACAGCTGTATGAAAGATACAATCCTAACGCGAACGCTTCCAAAGTGGAAAACAATCTTAATGTCTAGTGATAGATTGATTACTAATAAGGTTAGAATCGGATAGCCAGAACACTACCTGATTATTATCAATTCTAGTGAAAATATGTCTTGTATAAAATAGAATATACAGATAAAATAGGAAGAAAGAGAAATCATTCAAAATATTCTTATTTCAATTATAACCTCAAAATTGTTCTAGCTACGCGAATATAGATTTGGTAATTGCTAATATATCATTTGGAATTGATAAATTTCACACGTACATAATATATGAAAGCATATAAATGCTTTTATGAGAAAATATTGAGTGAAATCAATATTTTACGTGAATTTTTTGACAAATATGTGATGAGCAAATTTTATTATTCTCCACTTAAAATTTCATAAATTTAAACAGAGAAGTTTATACAGTTAAATCTGTTTATGACGAAAAACTTTGCTACCTGGTCAAAACCTACTCTTTAAATTAAACCGCTTATAAAGAAGTTTGCTCTAATGAAATTCAGGTTATAGTTTAATAAATTCCTAGTTCCTTAAGCCATATAAAGTCATTATAAATTAACCGGATATAACATAGCCTTCTCCCAAACTAAGGTAGTTTATTGATAGTGTTGGAAGGTCTAGCATGTTTAAAAGACTGCTTTAACAAATTGTATTGCAGTGATAACAGATGATATTATGATCAAGCTAGATTTTTCTAGACTAGTTATAAACTATGAAGGTATAAAATAATTGAATCCTTCCATCTTACAGGGTTCTTTGTCGATTACATTTCTTATCTTTTGGTATGTATTCAAAATTGAAAGTTATAATTCAGCTGTTTTTTAGAAATATACTATTAATTAAATCACTTAAATGAATTTTTTTTCTCAAATACTGAAAATTTTTGTAACATTGTTAATCCCTAAGATAGGATTAAATAAGGGCTCATTGATATGTATTTTTAATCACAAATAATAATTCTTATTCATCTATATATATTATATCTATCTATCATTAAAATTAGGTTATAGAGATCTTTATAATATTAATCACATTTTTATTACATAAGATCGTAAAAATAAGTAATAATAGATATACTTTTTAGTTATTATAGTCAATATTAATCGCTTTAAAATTAATAAATAGATATAATTTGAAGTATTCGTAAGTTTTACCTGCAAAACTATTTGATATATCTAAAACATTTTTAGAGATTTTACCAAGTAAAATTCCTATAACTCTTTTAGGATTGCTAACTTTATGAATTCTATTGAAGTGATCAACTACACTCAAAAGAACCAAAGGATGAATTACAACAGTTTTAATATTTTGATTGGGAGACATGATAAATTTAGAAGAAAGAAGAAGCAATTACAAAAATTAAATTTTGTGTTTCAAAATTAAGTATTTTTTTGGATAAGGGAAGAAGACTTAGCATCTATTTATTTTTCAAAATCTTTTGACAGTGTTGGTATTATTGAAACTAGTCTATAGTTGTTTACGCAAGTTTTTTCTTGTTTTTTATGAATTGGTCAACTTTGTGTAACTTAAGTACATCTGTACAAATATCTATTTTATCAGTTTTATATGATTCATTAAAATTCCATATATGTCTCTAGTGTAATTTTTTCAAACTTTAAGGTTAATAATATTTCCTCCAAAGTAGAAGTTTGAAACTCAAACAAACCTATTTGATCAAACATGAAATATAAGACTCAACAAAAGATGAGTTGTGTTTATAGGCAAAGTTTTCATTGAATTTATTCGCAATATCACCATCAACATGGTTCTTATTGCCTTTTTAATAAAAATTCTTTTATCAGATACTTTTTATGTGGAAGTGTAATTTGAAAAAATTTTAAAGTAAAAGAGTATTTTTACTTCTCTTATTGTATACTTAATAGTATTTCTTAGCCCAAGGTATTCATTTTTTATTATACTGCTCTTTTAGCTTATGAAAAATTTATTGAGCTTCTTAATCATGAACAGTATTTCCACTATTGCCCAGGGTTTGAATTTGTATTTATATTTATTCCCTTTAATTCCTACAAAAGTTGTACATGCTTTAACCATATCAGATATTCTATAAGCAAGATAATCAAATAAAACACATTGATCATTTCATTCAATGACAACAAATCTGTCCGAGCCGATATCGAGATAAAAAGTTACTCATCAAACTTTTCACAATAAAATTTTTGTTTGTTTTTTTACTACCTAAAAATATTATAAGTAAATTTGTAAATGATTGTAAAAATGTGTAATGCAATTTTAATCTTTGTATTCTTTAATGTTTTAACTTAAAAAAATATTGATCAGTGTGGCTGATATAAGTCTAGTTGACAAAGTAATTGCGGGGACTAACCAACTAGCAATGATTAAATTATAAACCCTGCGGAATAAAGGAATTATCCAGTTTAAACAAATCATAATTAAAATCCCGATATGTGCCTTCTTGATTCAATTATAGTGGGGTATTGATGGGAGGAAGTGGGTATCGTTTGGTTAAAATATCACAGCATTTTAGGTTGCCTCATAGATTGACACAAGCGGTCCAATGCTTCTTTCTTAATTAAAACACCTAAAGGTAAATTTATTTTAAAATTTAGCAGAATAAAAAAGTCATAATGTATATTTTTCATTATTTCAAATTTTTTGATGGGGTAGCTCGTAGAAATCGTGCTTCGTGGCTGTATATAACTATTTCTCTATTAAAATGAGAAAGGATAGTTTTACCTTTTCCATGAAATTTTTTGATGGGGTAGCTCGTAGAAATCGTGCTTCGTGGCTGTATATAACTATTTCTCTATTAAAATGAGAAAAGATAGTTTACATATATATTTCACAAATTAAAATAACATTTTGCTCTAGAGAATAGCAAGAGAGATTTGAGGAAATCTAATGAAATCTATTGTAATTAATGGTAAGACATTTAAAGTTTATGACTTCTTTATGACTATATTGTAGATAGGAAATCTGGTTAATATCCCTGAAAACTAAAATCTCCGCTACCAAAATCCCCGAAAACTAAAGTAACATTTCGGTGTTAGTTGTGGTGTATCATTAATAAAATAACAATGTAAATAAGCAAAAATACAAGCTTAATAATAAATACTGCCCAAATTTTAAAAAAATCGAATAGAATAAACATTATCTATATAATAATATAGTTTTATATAATATATTATAAATTAAAACAAATATAGAGGGTAAGAGCTTATCAAAAATGTTATAAAATATAGTGTGTCGATGTAATCATTATGATTACCAATGATCCTATGTTTCGAGAGAAGTGACAAATGGCCACAGGATAGGCTATTTATGTATATTAAGATACTTGAGTAATTAAGTACTCAATATTAAGTACCACCCTCCCTCACTTGAACTCCCCTTAGATATATAAATGTATAAACTTTTAATATAATAATTATAATTATAATTATTAATTTTTTTATGATCTACATCAGTGTTATTCAAACGGTGGGTCCCGACCCTTCAGTGGGTCGCATGAAAAATAAAATGGGTCGTGACAAAAAAGAAGTGACATCAAGGGAGTGCAAAGTGAAGAAAATCTAAAAGCATTAATATTTTATTCATAAAATAAAGCGATGTGCAGATCATAAAAAAATATACATATAAATTGTCAATGTTGAACAAATAAACGTAGTGATATGAGTTTGTCTTATTACACCCAAATTTTATGGGTTGGGATGCAAACTGTGCTTCTTGCCATGGGGCGCAGTAAAAAAAGTTTGAAAAACGCTGATCTACATAACCTATAATATACACAAAGTGCATCTAGTGGTACTTTGCAGATCCCATTTGTTATTGAAGAAGAAGAAGAAATAAGATTTATTTGCAATTTACATTAACATATTAAGCAAAGAACAATATTGATGCTTATAGTCTCGATCCGGTTTTTTCTGTTTCGATTCGCAAGCATATGATTCCTAAAACTAAAACAATTCTTAACAAAAATTACTGGGAATATTTTAAGCTATTTTGATTTAAAAAAAAACAGAAAAATGCTTCATGAAGACTCTAAAAAGTTGGCAAACTAAAAGAGAACAAAATTCAGTCTTTTTTTGCAAAAATATTTTTATTTTAATTTCGTCCAATAAATATGAATGTTTGGAAAGTGTCTGCTTCTCAAAGAACACAATCTGATGAACATTTCTTTTCACTTAAACCTCTAAATGGTCTTTTAAGTCGTAAATATTTTAAAAAATAATGTTATTAAATTTAATATATTTATAGGCAAATTTTTTTAATTAGTTGAGAAGGTCTTGAATTTTTTTCTTTCCTCCGGTCTCTCTTCTCAAGTGATAAGTGAAATATGGTATTTTGCATTGTTTTATGTTGTTTTAAATTATATCATAATTCATAGAGATTTTTTTATTTGATCCTTTTTATTTCAAAAGTTCTCTAGCTGATTATACACAAGATAATACATTCAATAAGCGAAAATTTTCAATAGCTTTTTTTCTGGTTAATAAAAAAGTCCAAGGTTTTGATCTTCCTAAAGTTTTACCAGAAAGCTTAAAATCTGATCCAAGTCCTCTCATTGGTTCTTTTGGTGCTTCAAGTATTTAAGACATTTAAATGTTTTTCTCAGTATAAATTTTTCTTTTAAAATTAAGTGTCAACGAGTTTCTCTTCATTATCTAATAATAAGTAAGTGTTTATTTTAATTATTTATGTTATTATTTATACATATAAATATAAATGCATATTAAGTATGTTTAAGATTTCCTTATCATTATCTTCTTTTTATTTATCTTTAGTATATAAGGATAGAGGTAGGGCTGTATTTTTCATCAAAGAGTACACTTTATTGCTTGTATCTGAGTTAAACATATTTGATCCTGGTTTTTAATGCAATATTCTTCAGTTCTAAATATAATGAAATAGACCAGCGTTTCTTAACTCTTTTACTTTCGCACCCTTGAAATATATAAAATCCTTCAAGGAACTCTACTCAAAAAATATCATTTTCGTATATTTTTATCACAGTAAAAGAAAAGGAATTAGATTAAGACAAAAAAGGTTCTCAATTAAACTAACGAAAAAAGGTAATAATAATTGCTTAACTTTTGTCATTATAAAAATATATGATAATTAAAAAATAAACTAGGATGAAAAAATATATATTATTAGTAGTAGTTTGAGAAAATTTCTGTATCATATTTTTTAGTAGTGCTGGATAAGATTCTTACTACTTCTTTATGATATCTGATTATAAAGTTTTCATTAAAAACATCTAAACTTAAACGTAAAAAAATACCTTACTCTTTCTTAAGAGAAAGTCTTAGTCTTTCGGAGTTCCTCGCAACAACGGTTAACAAACACTGATCTACTTGTCAATCTATACATTTATACGAGTTCAAGACATTTCATACGTAATTAGATCATTTCGTACCCCAAAATAAAAAATCTCTATGGTACGAAATGTCCTGCACCGCATTTATACATGCCAATGTTAACAAATCATTCATCGTCATATTTTTCAAGTCAACGGCATTTTTCAACTTGCGTTAGAGTGAGATTTTTTATAGGTCTGTAAGTTTATATAGCCTACCGACTGATGAGTTCTTTATTCTGTATCTATGTAGCTTTTTTTTGCCTTTTCAAGAAAAGCTTTGCGAGGTATATTATATTTTTTAAAAGCTTTTTCTATAGCAAATTGATTATAAAATTGCTTACGAAAACAATCATTCAAATTTTAAATAAAATTATTTTTTTATACCAAATCTACCATGATGATTTCATTTCTAAATCAGGTTTGCATTTTGATTCTAATTCTGATTCTCATTAGTAAAAAACATTTGTGGATATTTACAAGTGAGTTTAGCTAACTGGAAAGATGGATTCTTTAGTTTCCAATAGCTTGGCGCATCATCATCTGTACTGATACATGATTAGCTGAAATATGCATGTAATTGTTAGTTTTAGCTGTCAAATATTAAAGGGCAGATATACCAGATATCTGGCATTCAGAATGAATAGACATTTATAGTCATCATACCAGTTATGACCACAATCACCTATTTGATCCTAAGTAACACAATCTGTGTAGCCTAATGTTTTCAAAATTCGACAAATTTCAATTTCCAAATTAAATTAGTCTCTGAGCCAATCATAAACAAATATTTTAGTTTTAAGGATTTTAAATTATGGAGTGGTGCATTTCATTCATATTTCTTTTTCTATCTTTCAGTTTGCATATACCCAATAAATATATTATCTTGGTATTTAAAAATTATACAGTACTCTTCATTTAAACCGGATCACGCAAATATTTGGTTTGTGCGAAGTTGATTTACTCTATGTTTACTGTATATATTTCCTTTTGTTTATACATCCTTTTTATATCTTATTTTCAACCCTTTGAGAAACAGTGTGATAGCTATCTCCCAATAAATGAAAACATCTGAAATATATAAATTCTAATTGAAAAAGAAATTAGTTTATTAGACTTGAAATTCTGGTTCTCAAATCTTAAGATGTTCATTGATTGGACATGCCAACATTACTACTCTGACTTTATGCACTTTTCACTTGAATGTTATCCTTGCTGCCTTTTTCTCTCATCTTTCTTATCTCCCTCGAACATTATCTCCTGTCCATCCTCTCTTAGCATCAGCCATATTTATGCAAATTCTTAAATCACAAAGATGCATATTACAAAGTAATGAGAGTTTATAATGAATACCTATTCAATTAGAAGTATTTAAAGCCAATGTTTTTGCAAAATCTGTTTGAGTAAAATTTATTTCTACTCAAATGCATATAAAATAAGGGCAACATTTCAAAATTCTATTATTATGTGTGGATTTTTTGTTAATTTTTTTCTATTATAATTTCACAGAATTCTCTAGATTAAGTTAAATTAATCTAAATTATATTTTAATTTGATGTGGTGAAGCAGAGCTCCATGCAAAACAAGCGCATTTGGCTCTCCTATTATCGTAGTAAATGTCCTAGAATCATTTCTTCTAGTGATTCTACTTTAAAATTTCCATTGGTTATTAAATAAATCTTTTTACTTGAATTATAATTATATGTGCTTCTTTGTTCTATTAGTATTTTTATTGTTATTTAATATGCGTTCTTCAATTGATATCTCCTGCAATGATCTACAATGTTCTTAAATGCCCTAGAGAATTGAATGATGAAACAATGAATCGCATGAACTTTCTACATGATAACCTTCTTCTCTTGTAAAGAGTATGTTACTCATTGTGACGTGTATTATATAAAATCCTTATTTGAGACATGCTTTATCCCAGTTTATAAACTTACATTTTTTAATTCCTCCTTTTTAATCGATTAGGCTCAATAATTAGAATTTTTTTTTATGACTTTATAAATAGTAAAATTAATTCATCGTTGACTTAAGAACGACTTCATTTTTTTGAATTCGTGAAATATTAAATTAGTGCTACCGTTCTTCTTAACGCGTGTATTACGAGTAAAAGCGGACTATCAATGGTACAAAAAAATTTGTAATTTTTTACTCATTTCAAAATGAAGGTCAATTTTTTAAGTAAAAATCTACCCAAAGAGTTTTCCTTAATATTATTCCGATCATTTAAAATTTGGAATTAGACAAAGCTAGTTAAAGAATGCAAATAATATATGGATAAAAAATGTCAAACTTTTTTTCATTTGGCATTTTCTGATGCCAAAATTTCTTATGGTCTGACTCTAATTCTAAATAATGATTGTGATTCTGATTCTCTGAATTTTATAATTACAACTTTTATTTTGATTCTGATTTTTTCATTTCTAAAATTTTAATTCTTAAAATACCATTCTAATTATGATTCTCATCAGTAGAAAGTATATTTGTAGATATATACAATATACATGTGACTTTAGCTAACTGTGGAAAGATGGATTATTTTAGTTTTTACTAGCTTACTGGATTATCATCTGTATCAATGCATTATTAGCTGAAATAGGCACGTAATTGTTTGTCATGACTGTGAAACACTAAAGATCTGTTTGTTCTTCTAATGTATACCAGCTCCTGGAGCTACAATTACTGATAGAATCTGATTTTTGTGGTTCTCTATTTCTGATTTTTGGTTTTTTTTAAGAAAAAATAATTGTGATTCTGATTACGATTCTAGGAATTTCTGTGATTCTGATTATAATTAATATCGACCCCAACTCTAATGTGTCAATGATAAGTTTCAGTCATTTATTCAATGTTATAACTCTATCACAATTGAACATGTAATTTTCCAATATATCCCTTCATCCCAAAATTCTCTTATTGTTCCTTTCCTGAAAAGAGTGAACAAAAATGCTTCATCAATACATCATCATCATGAATTAATTCATCATGTTCATAAGCATTGTTATTTCCCTATTATCAATATCATCATCCTCAACCTAAAACTTCCACTTCTCAAAGACACGTGATTGAGAAACATTTAACAATAATTTTTAATATTCTCCATTACTTATGTGAATAATAATATAATAAAAGCTAGAAAAATGTGGATGATCACCATGAAAGATTTCCATTAAATCTTTTTACATATATCCTTTTAAAGTTTAGTTTACTAAGGTAGTGAGTGCATCTTGATTTGTCTTATTATGTTTCATATAAATAAATATAAGTCCTCTCTTCATTTCAATTATTTTCAAATAAACAGTGCCAAATTTCAATCTGGTTTTATTTTTTAGCATAAATAAGCCAAAAAAAAGCAGCCTACTCTTTATAAGAAATCTATAAGTAAATTTCAGTACTCAAAATTTGATTTTCCTGGGAAACTTTTAGTACTGTATTTTTTCAACTTTTTATGAATAAAAAAGGCGTGTAGTTTTCTTATTTTTTGATATAAATTTTGCTTGTCAAAAAATCACTCATTTTTTTGCGTATGTTCTAATTTTGTCTACTTTTTTCTTTTTTTGTAAATTTTTAATGCATTCTTGTTAACCTTCATTTCTCTTTGTTCAGCTCTTCCTCTAATTTGTATTCGCTTTCATCCTCGTGGGCTGTTCCCAGTGAGTCTGTGTTAAAGTATCGTCAATTATTCATTTCTATCACAAATGATGAATGTGCTTTATTGTCAGGTAGATATTTATTTTTGTAGATATTTGATGTTGTAACATTTTTGCTTTTCAAATATTTTTTTAGGTTTACAAGCTAAAAACATTCTTTTGGAAACAAAGATTCATCAACAAACTTTAGTTCACGTATGGTAATAAATTTTTGCGTTATTTTTAATTCGTTTTTACATCGATGTATTCAGAACATATTTTATTATCTGTTTTTCATGACACACAAGACACGTGATTAATAACACTTTACAACAATGAAGAAAATACGGAGACCGGGAGATCATTTTCTAGTGCAACTTTTTGCGTAGATTACGAAAATAATATTCATTTTGATGAATAAATATCAATTCTATACCCTCCAGTTTTCTGTAAATGGCGATTTCTTGAAATTATGTTTCAATGATAAGCAAATGTTCTTATTTACTACAAATGATATTTTATATCTTTTACAATTTTTTTCAGTCACTCACATAATTAATACTTATTTCAGATAGAAGCCTTTTATTTGATACAAATTTGTTTGAGATGCCTAGAAATTGTAAAAATTCGTCAGACAAGTTATGTTATATATGTGGCGAATTCACATCAAACAAATACAAGAGACCGCCTACTCAGCGAGTAAAAAAGCTCTACGAGCTATATTTCGGTTGTAAAGTTGGCGACCAGTATAACAGTTGGGCTCCTCACATCTGTTGCGTTAAGTGCTCAAGCCCCCTTTCTTCATTGATTCTAGCCAAAAGAAAAGGAAAGAATTGGATTCACAAGACCATTCCTATTCATCACATTCAGAACCTGTTAAAAGACCATAGTTTCTCAACCAAACGAGGCTTAATGATCTCGTTCGTGATCTGAGGTTAACAAAGGAATCTAGTGAACTTTTGGCTCCGCGAATGCAGGAGTGCAATTTAGTGGAAAAAGACGTTCATGTTACAGTTTTCAGGAAGCGCTCCGAAGACTTAGAAAAATTTTCACTTTAGATAGCAACCTGACTTACTGTAACAATATCAAAGGACTCTTCAATGCTCTCGAATTGCAATACGAAGACCGAATCAAGTACAGGGAGCATGAGTGGCTGATTTGAAAGTAGTTGCTATACTGAACGGCTTACAAATGGGGTACACAAAATTCATGTGCTTTCTTTGCAAATGGGATAGTAGAGCTAGATCAGATCATTATGACCTCACTGAATGGCCGCCAAGGGATTTGATTATCCCAGGCTTAAGTAATGTTAAAAATGAGCCCTTAGTACAAAAAGAAAATCATTTTACCGCCTTTGCATATAAAGCTGGATCTGATAAAGCAATTTACGAAATCACTTGATCATGTAAAGCCATGTTTTGTGTACCTCAAAAAAGTTTTTCCAAAAATCAGCGAGGACAGATAAAAGAGGGTATTTTCGTGTGTCTTCAGATCCACAAACCACTTTTTGATCAGCACTTTGAAGCCACAATGGAGGAGAATGAGCTAGCAGCTTGGCAATCTTTCAAAGACACTTGCAACGGATTTCTGGGAAAGCACCAAGATGCCCAGAGAGAGATTTTAGTAGAAAGATAAGTCTTACCAGAATCTAGGCTGCAAAATGTCTTTGAAAATTCATTTCCTACATTTGTACTTGTCTTTTTTTCCAGGAAATTGCAATGATGGAAAATAGATATAAGGGAAAATGGCCGATTTTTGTTGGAATCTGAAGCGAGATTCACTAGGAACTGTTTATAAACGAAAAAGCAAAAGCCAGGCTAACTTTGAAAAAAAGGCAAAAATGTCATAGTTTATTAATTTATCATTTGTAATCCTGTTATTTTAATTTTAAAAATAAATAGGTAATTCACTTGAAATTTTTGGTCTTTGTTTAAAAATATATTTACGGAAAATTGTGACGTCATAGCAAATTTTCCTCCAAATTCTTAATCAGCGCATAAAAATTGATAAAAAAAAATACTAAAGCGATTTAAGTATTTTTTGAAAGTGTAAAATTGTTGTTCAGTGCAATTTTTGTGTCCTAGCCCAAGAGTGTATATCAATACGAAGTAAGGAAAGTAAATATCGAATTTCCTCGAAAAGTAGCCCGCATTTTCTTAACCCCCTAACGACCAGAATAATCAGACGATATCTAATGTAAAGCAGAAGATTTCTATTAAAAAGCATTAATAAACGCAGACAATTTTATTTTTGTAAAGTTTACATATGTCGACTGTGTAATAATTATTTTATTAGCTTTAATAAATTAAATAAGTCTTGAGAGGCATAAGTAATTCTAAAAATGAGAATCTTTGAAGAAATACAAAATAACTTAAATGATTTGATCCCAGAAAAAGCAGATTAAATTAAGTTAATTAATTAAGTTTTGTCCCAAAATTCGTCTGCTTAAACTATATAAAAACTCATTGAGAAAGAAAGCAAACGATAGAAAACTAATGCCTAAACGGGTTAATATAAATCCACCCTAAAATCAAGAAATAGTCAGAAAAATGAGGCTATCAAATGCGTTAAGACTAGACATACTGCGCTTTCTATTACTTTAAATAGCATTCTTTTTAGCACAACAACTAACAAAAAGTGAAGATAAAATGATCATCAACAATTATATAATTGTATAAACCATATTTGCCGGCGTGTAAGACTACTTACTGCCTTATTAAACAAATGTGAAGTTTTACTGTTATAATTTCAATTTAAAGCCATATTCTGCGCATAAGACTACGCTTGGTTTTGGAATCTTTTATTCATGCTTGGTTATCAAGGTAGAGAAAAGAAAATTTTCAAAAAATTTATCACCAATGTATTCTTTTGATAAATTATCAAGGCAATCATCTAAGGGATTGGAATCAGGTTCCATTTCCACGACTTCATTATCCCAATCAATTCCACAAAATCCTCTTCATCTAAAAAATTAGATAAGATGTTAACTTTCAGTGTAATCAACTTTATTTGAAAGTATTGTATATGACATCTGTTTGTCATTGTAAAAACAGGATGTGCTTGTTATTGGAAAACCTAAAAACCAGAGTTTCTTTCTTATGTTCAGCGTATAACACGACTAGAAGTTTTTAACAAATTTTTCGGTGGTTTAAGCTGTGTCTTAATAGCTGCAAATACCACGAATAAATATATATTAGGATGGGAATAATATTTTTTATTTTTAAAAGATATGTTCTTACCTTCTATATTTGTTTTAATTTATAAAAACGTTAGAAAAATTATATGTAATAAATTGGCAGTTTGAAGGCTGTGCACAGGTGTCAAAATAATGACATCTACTGAAAATTGTTAAAATTATAAAAGTTTAATTAATTCATTTCCTAAATCAAAAATTGTTAATACGAGTTTTGATATTATGAAAATATATTTTATACAAATATTACAATTTTATTAAAAAAAAATTAATGATATATTTATCACAGAAAGATAGGCATTTAATTTATATTTGAATAAAATGTGATATTGGTTTTTTCGTATCTTATGATTTTCAATTACCTGCAGCAAGTACTCCTTTAGTCCTTTATATCTTCTTGTTTATTGATAACACGATTATAATTCTGAATAAGCACTATTTCCACGTTCAACTGCATCCTTTACAACCTTGAATCTTGTGACAAAATTGTTTGCTAATTTAAAAAAAATGTCTTCCTCCGTTTGCTATTTAAAAATCATAGCGATACGTTGCTAGAAACAAAATCCAAAATTATTTTTGTTTTTATATCTTTCTCATTTAAAATCGGATTACCAAAACGATTCACAAGACAACGTTTTTCTTTTGGATGTTTAAGTAAATGAACAAATTTTATAAAGCTATACAAGTACATCCTTTAAATACCAAAGATGACAACTTATATATATATATAAATCGGTTTTACAGCTACTTTCCCAGCAAGCTAGGGTCTAGCCTGTGTTGCAACGATGAATACAAAGATGACAACTTAATACTTCTAAAGCAATTGTGGCAATTTTGAATTATTTCGTAAGCAATTGAAGACCATTTATTCGTATTGTTTTAGCTTCTGGTACTCAAAAAATATAATTTGTTGCAGAAAATTATTCCTTAACAAGATTCGTGTAATCATCTACAATAAATTTTTTTCGCTTTTTCATCAAATTTCTGAAAGGCTTAATATTTTGGCTACATGTTTTTTTACCCTTTCGTGACTAGCGTATCATATATGATACATAAACAATTTTACATTCGTCTTCTTTTTCAGATAGTTTTGTATATGAATCTTCTGCTTTTTAATAAATATGTTTGATTTTTCTGGTCATGAAAGGGTTAATGTGTTAAAAACATGCTTTACAATCAGTTCACGAATATGATGCCTACAAGTGTGTGGCAACACTTTTTTGATCAAGTTTATTTCACCTAGAGTACAAGTTCTACAATTTTATTCTTGTGTTATCTATCATATATTAAAAAATTTGTTATTAAATTTTAAATATGTCAGCAGATGGCCTAGTAGGAGCGTAGGGTATTGTTCCAGATGGTCTGGATTCGATTCCCAATTTTAGTTATCATTACTATCGTCCAGCTATGGAAGATTATTCTTCCCTATGGATACGATACCGACAAATAAATTTTTTTTTAAATATTTTCCAGTTTTTATTTTTATACAAAATAACATTTTTTGGAGATTTGCTCGACCTTTAAATATATTTAAATTGAACTAATTTTTCTGCATGAAAATTGAAAATTATAAAAAAAAAATATTCATTGATTAAGATAACTGTTTTAAAATAATTTATAATTTTCTATGTGATTTTTTGGCACATAAGTGATAAAGTGTATATACGTATATTACTTTACATTATCATATAGCATACGGGTATTGCAGTTTTTTAGGTAGAAGCCTTTATTAGTATAAATTTTTTCTTTTTAGGTTTCTGAGTGATGTTTTACACCGGGGATGTCTTTCTATGGAAGAGTTTGTGCTAGCGATGTATTTGTGCGATCTTGTTAAGCACGGGCAATCCATTCCTAAATCCCTTCCCTCTAGTTTATATCCACCATCGATAAAATCGCAAGCACAAAATCAAAACACCTCGCCCCCTTGTCCAGTAAATTTTATGTCTCCGATTTCCTTATTAAGTGCAAAATCTTTTATGATTTTTTTAGACAAGAGCTCCGTCATTATCAAAGACTTCTTCCCAATCATTTGAAGAAAATAAGTCTGATGAATTTTCTGACAGTGCTAATCATTGTAAGTTATTAATTTACTACTTTCATTTATTATAATCTTAATTTTTAATGTTTTTGAATAGACAAATTAGTTAATGATTTATTCATTAATCAAATTGTCATTAACAATAGACCTTCAACAAAAGAATTTAATCTTCAATTGAAAATTGAAACAAAATATTTTTCATTAAAACCCCTTCACACTTCATTTTCTAGTATTAATCGTTTGCTTTTTTTTTAATCAATTTTTGACCCATTATGACTGAAAAGGTTAAAAGACAGAAATACAGATATTCCTAAAAATGTAGTGTACTTTTGTTTGAGTCCTCAATCCTACAAGTTTAAGAATATTTTAGCAGTACACGGATCTAAGTTTTGATCAATCATGGTTTATCATAAATACAATCAAATGTATATATTTTGGCAAAACAAATCATTTAAAATATAAGATTATTTTATAAAATCAATAATTATTTTTTTAGTTATCAAATATCAAATAAATATGTTTTTTTCTAATGACATTTTTTCTCAATTTTTGGCAATTACAATCTTCTTTTATCCAAATTGGTTGATTAATTTATATGCCTAAATATTTTATATTTTTAATAATCGATTATATTAGCGTTTTATTAGCCTCAATTTTTACTTTCATTTTATTTGTTCGACTTATTGGGCGTTGATAATAATTATTAATAAATAAGCCTATTGATTTTATTAAAAAAATATATAATATTGTTGCGTATAAAATGAATAAATCGAATTTGATTTTTATTTCATAATTTTGAATTGTTGTAAAAAAAACTACTTGGTCTTCTTATGTTAGAAATATCTGTTTCATATTAATTTTCATTTCTTCTGAACAATAGTAGGATATTTCATTTTTCCAACGCAAACATATACATAATGTTATATATTTTTTCAACATTTTAATTTTACAAAAACTATATATTCTAGGCGAATAATATTAAACAAAATCAATATTAAAATTCTTATTCCTTTCTCATATCGTTTTGCCTGTTTTATGTTTTTATATTTCTTTACAATCTCCCTGAAACTAATTCAAATTTCTGTAATTTCAACTAAATGCAAATTTTGTTGAATCGATTTTGTATGTATTAATATTTTTACATTCTTCTATTACCATAAATCACAGCATTCAACTAATAATGCTAATATTTCTTATTCCTATAATTTTTATGTCATTGTGCCGTGCAGTATCAAATTTGCACGAAGCTTAATTCACAACTTAACCTTGACGATCTTTAGCTTAGATTTATGTATTACCAGAGATATCCATAATTCAAATAAACACGCAGTCTAAAATTTTAATGTTTTTCGTTATTACTCTTTATATTTTCCCCTTTTTTAGTCTAGTTTGCAAATGATCTATGTATATGCCTAAATATTGTTGATATCAATTACACGAGGTATTCATTAGAATATTTGCTGATTAGGCTGATATTTATGCTTTGTTATCTTCCAAAACTGTGAAATTTGAATCCAAGTAAAGAAAATATATATACCTTTCTAGATCTAATATTTACAAAGAAATGTATTGCGAATCAGATTACTTTTTAGAAATTTGTTCACTGGTACCATGTTCCTAAATTGATCACTACTTTTTAACATATTTGTATGTGCGATTTATTCCTTAAAAATTAATATATTATTCAATTCAATTCAATTTATTTGATGAACATGACATACTGACGGATTTAAAGGGGGGCGGAACCGCCTTACGTCCCTCTAAAATTGCATTGCCAATTGCTTGAAAATTTTTCTTGATCTAATTCTTTTCGTAGAACTCAAATATTATGATGATTTATGCAACTTGTTTTTTAGATCCAATCTTTCTCTAAAGTGAGAAGTTCTAAAAAGTTTTTTATTTCAATCGTAGTTAAGTGTGACACTTATTAATTTTATAATAACCAATTTTTTTTTTGTAAATTTAAGCACATCAAGTTTTACCACATCAATTCACTTCGCAGTACAATGAATGAGGATCGTTTTTATGCTCTCATTCTTCTTTTTGTTTTAAAATTTTTGATAAAGCATAAATTTATATGCTTGAAATTTAAGTTCTAGTTTAGTAAAATCCGCCCCACTCCTAATGCCAATTTCTAGATCCGCCCCTGTGACATTTATCACAAAATGATAAAATCAAGTTCTAATGTGCGGACACTGTAAAAATACAGACTAATAGTATTAAATAGAAACACTATTCAAAATAAATAATATAATATAGGTACTGATATTTTGTTTTTATGAATGATTGATTAGATGAAAAAACAAGGCTTCTTTAAAATGAGAGAGAGAGAGAGTAATGATTCGTATTGATTTAGGAAGTTTGTTGAAAGTAATAGAGGCAAATGAAGTGTAATTTTTTTCAGTGTGAGATTTTTTGTTCGTATTGGTGCAATGTTGTTGAATTTGTTTATGGACAGAGTTTTGATAGGATTGCGGTGAAGATCTTTGAATACTTTAATTAAAAATTTGTACTTGAGAAACAAACTTCCTGGTAGTATTTTGGCAGTAGAGAAGTGAGATGAAGGTACATTATGTATATGCTTAAGATTGAAAATAAATTTAATTGTATTTTTGTTTATAATTTTAAATTTGTCCGAGTCAGATTTAAGAAGTAAAGGATAAAACTTTTTGATGCAATAATTAAAGTTACTGAAAATAGCATTTACTAATTTGATTTTGTCTTTGAAATTGAGAAATTTGAAATCTTTTTTCAATATTGAGAGATGGAACTTAGATTTATGGATCAGTTTAGAGAAGAAGTCCTGAACTTTTAGTGAAGAGGAAAGTTCAAAACCAAGGAAGCTAAAATTTAAATTCGAATCAGGAAAAATAGATTTTAGAGTTTCATATAATTGAAGTTGCACCACTCGTTGATTTTATTTGTGTTTTTTGCGTTTATTTCTTTAAGTTTTTCGTAACATTTATGATAAGATATACATAAGATTTCATCAGCAAAAAGGAAGACTTTATTACACTTATCATCTATAATTATGAGATGGTTCATGTAGAAATTGAAAAGAAGTGGGCAAGCCCGACTCACCTTGAGGCAAGCCCGATTCCCAAGTAATAATAGGTGATAAAATTTTGTTGACTAAGATCTGATAAGTCCGTTTTGAGATAAAAGAGTTTAAAAGTTGTACACTGTTGTGACGAAGGTTGATTTGCTAAAGTTTTCTTTTATGAGGAGTGGATGATTAACTTTGTCAAAAATTTTGATAAATCCAAAGAGGTAATTGTAATTGAAAAAAACTGATTGCATTGTGACTTTGATGCAACAGGTAGATGAGCAAAATTTTTTATAGCTGTATTGGTTTATATGTAATAATGAATAGGAAGTGTCAAAGTCAGAAAATTGATTAAAAAGAGTCGTCTCTAATATTTTGGAAAATGCAGTTTCATGGGCTATAGGGCGATAGTTTCTAATTAAGTGTTTTGAGCCTTTTTTGTGTTTAGGTATAATAAAATTGTGTTTAACCCATTAAGTCCCAATGCTCCCATTTAGAAACATATGTAATTTCATCTTCGTCTCCTTTTTTCAATGACTTTGAAAAAAAATTTTCAAAGAAAGATATCGTCTGATTTCTATGGTACTTAATGGGTTAAGAATGGAAGGAAAGATTGAGTGTGTTAACCCAAATACAACCACGTCACCAAAAAAAATGATCTATGTATATGCCTAAATATTATTGATATCAATTACACGAGGTCTTTGAAGGGCAGTCTTTGAGAATGTTTATAGGTAAAGGATCTAGTAAAAAAGTATTTTTCTTTTTCCGTTGAGTATAGTTGTTGAAGTGATGTGTTTTAAAGCAAATTTTTCATTAAAAATATAAATACAAATGTTTTGTATGAGAAGCATTACTTTTGAGGGAAGTTGAGTTGAAGATTTGTTGCGTTTGGGAGCGTTTATCATCTCTATTCTTTCTATTTTTCATCGCTTCACTCATTTTATCGTTAAAACTAGAAAGACAAATTGTTCAAAATGATCACTTAAAGTTTGTGTTAATTAGTTTTAGAGAAGGCAAATCGATGAATTGCTTTTAAACTTTTATTGTCTTCATTTATAGTCTATGCACAATAAATTCCTTCTTCATGATAGCATGCATTTTCACAGAAACAACATGTTATGCCTTGAATAACAAAGTGGTCATTTCGATGAGTTTTTTTTCCTACTTAACGCCTCTTTGAGGACATTATTTTAAAGAAATGCCCTTTACTCATAAAATCAAATTTTAGTGAATAAAATGTTCACAATAAAGAAAAGGCATAAAAAAATTTAATAATTGATATAAGATGTTTATTATGTGAAATATATTTGCACAATTGAGTATTTTTACTCAAAATTTATCATTCTTCCTTCTATTTGATTCGTAAGTTTGATGTTTATCTTCCAAATTTTAATGTTCGTTTTGATATTACTAAAATTAATTCTAATATCTCTACTTTCGCATATATTAATAATCTATATGGAATTCTTGATTACTTAAATATTTATTCAGAGTACGAAATCCATTCTACCACCATACAATGTGTGAGAAAAAAAAGTATCTCAGTCATTTTCGAATATGGCGCAGAGAATTTTAACTTTTTTGATATACTTATTATAATTGTGCATACAAGGTATAGTTATAAGTGGAAATTGTAAGTTATCTTGTATTCGCTCATCAGCACTAACGTATAAAATGTTCAGCAAAACTAAATTTTGACATCTAGTTGACCACAGAGTTAGTTATTCAAACGTCATCGCAAGAGCTTTATAAATTCTCAAAGTGAGTTTGGACACACAAAGTGAAACTGTTTAGACTTCAATAGCCGAAACAGATTTTTCATAGAGTGCCCCGTTAGTGATGAATGATGATGATGATGTTGATAATGATAATGATGATGATTATGATCAATGCAAGAGAACATACAGTTTTTATTTTTTTTAATATCCAAAATTTATAATTAACTTTCTTTTATATTTTCATTAAGCCTCTTTATAAGATTTTAATTCAATGAATTTGTCATTTTTTCTAGAAATTTAATATATAAGAAACACTAAAAAATATATATAAGATATTATATAAAACATATTCATAATTTTGAAAATGATTATATAAATTTATCCAATATTTATCAAAAAAAACAGTATACTTACCCGCCTATCCAAATCGCTAGCGCCCATGTCTGGGGTGGATCTATAGGATAATTTATCCCAGGGCGATTTTATAACAATTTTTTTTTTTTGAATTTTTTTTTCTGAAATTTCTATATATATATATACAGTCAAATAAATGCCAGAGTATTGAGGTAAAGGTAAAGATACCGTGGGGTGTTTTCATTGAGAAGCCACAATTGCACCGCTTGTATTGAACTATGAAGAAAGTAGGCTTGACATGGGATCGAACCCAAGACCTTGAATTATCGAAACCCAGTATCTAACCAACCTTACCCACGCCCCCTTAAAGTATTACTCCTATTATCACAAGCAACATTTAATCATATCATGTTACGGATCTGAAAACAACTCTTCTTTCACGAAATGAAACTAATTCTGATTGAAGCTGTTATGCTGAGAAATTGGCAACGAAAGACCACCCCCTCTGAATCCGCCACTGGCCCATGTTGCGATTCACCGATCTAGATTATTTAACTGTTTTTCTCATTAATCAAGCATTTGCTTTTTAACAATTACTTTTTTAGTTCATCTGATTTTATAATTAAAATTTATAGAATGTGTTAAAATATTTTCCGCCATCAAAAACAACAGTAATGTTTTTCATTCTACTTCACTACTTTGTCATTTGAAATATACGTTTGTACTATAGGTGGCATTCTAGTGTTAATCATTCTCGCTTGACTTTATTTCGATGATAACTTCTTCCATCTTGTTATTCGCATGCATTTACATTAAGCACGCTTCTGTTTCCTTGCAATATACATTTTGTGTTTAAATTTTGTATTTAATCTCAATATTTGCGTTGTTCATAAGATTCTTTGCCGTAGCATATCTATATTCTGCATTTCTTTTGTACTTGCATCGCGCAACAATTTTCACGAAAAACTAAATTCGCTGCATTTGAATAACGTCTTTACATTACATTTAATTAAGTTAAATCACTCAACTATAGAATTTCCCAATCTTCTATCCAGCAGCGCCAGTAAATACATATTTGCTACAAACAACTACTCTATTTCTCTTGAAAACCAATAATTTTAATCTTTTCTGCTTGTGTTAGCTAGTATATTTTTGGAATTATAATGAAAACGAAAGTAATAAATTTGGACATTAAAGTGGACTTTTTTGCAATACCTTTTGGAAATAATTTATTTTTTCTTTTTCAAGAGCTGATCAATCTACATTTTTAGTTGACATATAAAGTATTTCAAATAATAAAAATTATTTATTTTGAAAAACATGTTAATTTGTTATCCTTTAAATGAGAACTTGAAAAATTATTTTAAATATTCATCCACTTTGATCTCAACTACTACTGCCCTGGTTCTATTCTTGATTGTTAAATTGATATCTGTTCAGTTATATAAGACTATTCTTCCCTTGAATGGAGCACAACATTCTAAAATAAACTTACACGAAAAGTTGTTTTTAATCCTAATTTAAGCTTGATGTTTCTTTAAAGAAACATAGACGATATACTTTTTTATTTCAATTATATGAATTTTCAAAATCATATGATTGTGATGGGCATAACCGGATTAGGGTAGTTTTTATTGAAAAGCGGTATAAAACATATTTCAAAATGAATTTTTAGATATAATGACTTATTCAATATTTTTAATCCTCTAACTGTAACTCTTTTACTTACTCCATTAAGTGAATGATAGATATCAGCTCTATCATCAGACCCTAATTACAGGGGACTGACAAAACCGATTCTAATAGAGGCTTAGCTATAAGGAAGTGTTTACGTTTAGGCAGTTCCAGCAGGAGATGGGGGTTCAGTCCCCTTTCACCTTATTGACGGGTTTGGCAGATATACAGCATAGCATATGATGTGTTGGTCCCTCTTTAAATAGTATGATGTCTTACAAGTATTAAATCCAACTCTTAAAGAATTGTTAGAAAATCATATATAAAGAACACCTGAATGAATGAATTAGCATATAAATATTTGCAGTGGTGTTGAGTGTCTAAGAAATATATATATATTATATATATATATTTAAATAATGTTGCCTACTGATTTGTCGCATTTAAGTAAGCTTTGAAGATAAAAGAAAGCAGAATTTTGATAGAGGCCAAGCCATTCTTGAGCAGAAGCGTTTAGCTCTACTTGAACAGGAGCGTGAAGAAAGAGAAGCACGCGAAAGAAAGGAACGCGAAGAAGAGGAAAGACGACAGAGATTAAGGTTTGATGTTCTTAAACTTTTAATTTTATATATTCTAGCTGGATGCTGAAGTAACATTATGCAAATAAGAATATGGGATCAAGTAAAGATCAGCACTCCCTGTTCCTACGGGGGTGCTTATCTTTACTTGCTTACGGGGGTGCTTATCCTTATTTGCTTATTTATGAAAAACAGAATTGCCTGCAAATATATTGCAAAATTTTTCAAAATAAGAACGAAAATTCATTATAAAAAAAAGACAAAACTTTTCTCCACGCTTTTTTTTATGTTTTTTTATTAGGATTTAACAATCTTTTAATAAAATCGTCTGCTGTTTCCTAATATTTTTTCATATCTTTCCGCAGACGATAAAAATTTTTTTAATTGTTAAAAAAACAACTAACAACATGGATCGTTTTCTGTATGAAGAAATTATTAAGCCACTATTGGTTGAAAATCGGGGGTGCTTTTCTTTACTAGTCAAAAATCGGGGGTGCTTTTCTTTACTAGTCATTTTTGGGAGTGCTCATCTTTACTTGATCCAGAATATGAGTAAAATGAGATAATATAAATTTGCACAATCAGATTTTTATTAGAAAAATTCTTTTTCTGACTATAATGTGATTTATCCTATCTTGAGCGAAGTATTGAATGTAGATCCTACTTTTAACCGCTCATACAATAAATACGCTTGTTAAAGATCTTTGGGACCGAAATATTGCAAATTTTAATTTTATCATTTTCCGAAAAATACTTTTTTATTTTATTCTAATTGAGTGTTAGTTCTTAATATAGAGTTTGTTGAAATTTATTTATTTTTTTGGAATCCTTACCAAAAGATCAAACTTGTCTAATTCTTCTTTAAAATTCACATATGTAAACAAGAGAACCTTTTTCAGATGTTGGTAAAGAAGAAAAAAGAGTATCTGATAAACTGCTTTAGAGCAGAATTTTGAAAAGTGGTGCCTCTTTATTATTTTTTTTGCTTTCTATCGTCCTTCTTTGTTTAGTGGTTTTTTAGGAGGGTAAATTTTTCAATTAATAACCAAAAACCTTTAAATGTTCTTGATTGAAGAGATCTATGAGTGAACTTATTAAATAAATACAATAATATTGTCAAAATATCATCCACAATCTTCACAAATTGTTCATTCAAATAGTCAGATGTGTGTTTTATATTTTTTCATGTTTAAATGAAAATGAGGTGTTCATGAATTTGTGAAACAGTATTATAGAGTCTATGTGATGCTTTTTGCTGAAAATTCATATGGTTTCGAGCAGAGTTAGTTAATCTCAACCAACTATTCCGTTTACTGCACCCATCAAAAAAGCACATTATGAATATGTATCCATAGTCTTAAAAAGGTTATAATATTGGTGGCATCAAGCAAAAGGACACCTTTCCACCGATGTAATAACCTAAATTAAAATTCATATGAGCACAATTAAGTTATACTATTATGTACCGTATATTTCGGTGTATAAGTAGACCCCCAAAATGAGAGTAATTTTTTGTGATTTTAACATCTGAGGTATAAGTGGACCTCTAAAATACAGAACTCGTCTAAATTATCGGCTAACCTAAGCAGCAGTGTAAAAGTTGAAATACGAAACTGGCCTAATTTATCGGCTAGCCTAAGCAGCATTGTAAAAGTTACCATATATAAAACACCGGGCATTAATTAAAGACTACCGGTATGTTATTACAAATGTTCTACTTACAATATGAAATAATATATAAGGTAGTATTAACATAAATCTCTATAGTTTACATACTCATATACTTTCACTTCTTTTTCTCTCTAATTCAGTCTGTTCCTAACTCTCCTACTAAACAGATAAAATTCTTTAAATATTTTTTTATACTTAAGCTAACCATGAAGCTTTTTGTTATTGTTATATAAGCCGACCTTCAATTTTGGGGGGCTAAAAGGTCGCCTTATACACAGAAATATAGTGTATTTGAAAACTAGTTAAAATGTTTTTTATTTTGAACAGGTAATATAAAATTAAGGGAGACAGACATCATAACTCTATAGATTATTATTGGATAAAACTAACTTGGAAACTAGATGTAATATAGTCACTGTATTTTTTTTGCCTTTTTTAGTTTATTCAATAAATAGTTTAAAGATTCACTTTTTGTTTACTCTGGGTCTCAGTTAAACAAAATATTCCTTCCCCTTTGTACTTTTACCTTCCCCTAGATACAAATAATTTAACCATAAATAAGCTCGATGTATAAAGAAATGTTCGAACCAGCGCTTTCACCCTTCGGGGAATATAAATTTCAAGACGTATCGCCTGCTTTCTTTTCTAATGGAATTTCACATATTAAAAGCACACGATTTTCATTTTTTGGTACAAAGATGTCACTCTCGTCCTCAGAGGGTTAAGTTGGATGAAAAGGTTTACACTTTTACACAAAAAGAAAAGAGTTTCGATAGTGATAACTTTTACAAATATGCAGAACTTTCAAGACCTTTAATTATTATTAAATATTTTGTTTATTCTTTTTTATTAAGGATTTTATTTATTTTCAATTTTTAAAATTGTTTTTAAAGACTTGAGCAAGAAAGAAAGAAACAAGAAGAGTATGAAAGAAAGCTCGAAAAGCAGAAAGAGGTTGAGCGAAAACAACTAGAAGAACGTGCTAAGCTTAAAGAACAGAAAGAAGTTTACTTTTATCTTTTTATTTTGCTCATATTTGCGAAATGTTGTTGAAAGAGCATTTTATATGGTAAAAGAAAAAAATTTATAATTAAAAATATTCCTCATTAATATCGCTTCATCCATCCTAAGGCATTTTTTGCAAAATATTTGTATTTTTTTCTGATGTAATTTATTTACTCACAAAAGTTAAATGGAACAAATAATTTTCTAAGAGTTAGTAAAGATAAAGCAAATAATATAGTTGAGTTTCAAAACAACTAGATCACCAGATAACATAAATTCATCATGAAAATGGTTTTAATACCATTTTCCAGTTCTAGTTTTGGTTATTTATCCATCTCCACATCTCTAATTTTGTGTATGTAATCCTATGAAGTCAATGTATGCTAATACAAGTTTGAACCATGTTTTTGTTCTCGTGTTCTTTTATTTCGATATCCACTAAATCATCCATTATTGCGCATCTTCTAACAGTGAATATATTTTCAAAGTCTCAATTTATTCTTAAAAACTAAGGTAATTTCTTTATAGCGAAGACTTCTATATAATTAACACTTTTATTTTGAGTCTCTATCTCGATTTTGAAACAATAATTCATTTTTAGGTCTAATTTTAGAAAATATTGAGGTTATCCTACAATCTTATTATTTACTCATATTTAAGCTCGCTAAATTATTATTTATCAATTTAGCTCGCACTAAAAGAATTAGAGAGAAAGAGAAAAGAAGAGCTGATAAGTGAAAAGATTCGTGAAATGCAAAACACCAAAAACAAAGAAGAAGAAGCTATCCTGAGTATTAAATCAGATTGCCAAGATGTTAATTATCAAATTCAAAATTTGGTAAGTCATTTCAACAATATTATAATGCGTAACCACTTTATAAAATGTATCCTACAAAATAGTATATGTTTGTTAGGATAGCCTTGCTGAATCTGAGGATGCGAAGTAATTGCCCATTCCTTCATTTTAATATTATTGATTTGTTGTGATGAGAAATTTATGCTAGCATTAAAAAGTAAAAATATCAGAAGTCATGCAAACAAGTTAATTCGTATTGTTTATTCTCCCTTTCATAACATCAGCCATATTGCAAAAAAATTTTGAGTGGGATCTTAATACAAGTATTGTCATCTTAAAAATCTTCATGCAGAGCAGGATAGTTTCAGAATTGGAACAAAAATATACCTCGATTCTGACTCCTGCTAATTTTGTCATTCTGACTTCGACTTAATTTCTAATATGATTTGTCTTGCACTATAGTTTTAAGCATACCTTATTAAAACTATGCTACACTTTACGTTGATGGGAAGTACACTGTGTGAGTATTTCAATTGTCTTTGTTTTTATACACATTTTTTTCAAATAGAACGATTTAATTTAATTTGATAAAAGACATAGTATGATACTCTAAAACAAAAAATTACAGATTTGTATTATAAAAATTTTTATTGTTACAACGTTTTAACCCATTTAGGACCAATGTTCCTATTTTGGAATATAAGTAATTTCATCTTCGTCTGCTTTTTTCAATGACTTTGAATATAAATCGTCTGCGTTTTTTTAGATATCGTCTGCTTTGCTTGGTCTTAAATGGGTTAAATAAGTAAATTTGCATTAACAATCCGTTTTATCAAGCAAACGCTAGCAGAAAATGAAATAAAGAGGAGAGGAGGTTAAGATGAGATAAGTGACAGCTGCACTTTAAGATACGAGGGGCAGATACTAGCTTCTAGCTGAATAGATTCAACTGGAGAAACTTTGTTCCCAATAAGCTATTTACTTGATTCCTGCTTATTTCATACCCAAATTTAATGTTCCATTTTGAGCACCAAATTCATATTTGTTAAAAATTTTGTTGATTCCTTCGGAGTTTTTTTTCGTCATAGTTTTGTCGTCACTCCACAAGTTCTATATTTTATATAGAAAAAAATAAGGATTGCTTTTTGTTTAGTAATTTTTAATTGCTCTAACTTTGTGCAATAGAATATTCATTTTAAATGAGCCAGCAATTAATAAGTAGTATGCTGTGTGTTCATTACTCTATAACAGGAACATATAATAAGTCTTATTCACTTTTGATATTTTGTTAAGAGCCACACGGTTTTATACTCAAATGCAGCATAATATAGGCACAGCGATATATTTACTTACTTTTTTTGATAAAATATTAAATATCATTTAAAGCAGCCTTTTTCAAACTTTTTTTACTGCGACCCATAGCAAGAACCACAATTTGCATCGGTACCCATAATTCCTAGGTGTAATAAGACAAACTCTGATCACTAGGTTCATTTATTTAGCATCAACTATTTATATGTCCTTTCTTTTTTGTCACGACCCATTTTATTTTTCACGCGATCCACTGGAGGGTCGGACCCACAGTTTGAAAAACACAGATTTAGAAGGACCATAGTCTTTTCGCCATAAATGTGTACACTGTACATCAATAAATATGATATATCGTACTTTTTATCACGTCAATCATATCAATTAGTATACGAAGCATACATTTTCAAGATTTTAGGTACAAATTTTTGATATTTTTATAATTTAATATGTTTACCTTTTTTTAGTTGATCTTGAAAAATATAGAGAGTATTTTCGAACATTTTGTATTAAAACTAAAAACAGATGTAACTAGTTTTAACTAACTGGTAATATCTGTTTTATCCTCTTCTAACGTCATTTCTTTCTATCACAGAGTCTTTCACTTCTTGCTAAGAAACTGAAGAAGGTGGTTCGTTATACTACTGAAATATTTTGATTTGATAAAAAAATCTCCTTAAAAGTATCAAAAAGATTTCTTTAATTTACCTATGCATTGATTTTTATTATTATTTATAATAACTAGTTATAAGCATTTACTAAAGTTTAACATTTAATAATGTTTTTTTACTTCTACCAAGACAATTAATGATAAAAAAAGAAAATGTACGTACCATGAAATGATCAAAAGGGATTTTCAAAGAGTAAATAAAATTGTATAAATATTCCAATGGAGTGAATAAATAAAAAACTCATAATCACATTATTTTTTTTAGGAAACTCTTGGAAACTTTTAGCGGAATCCTAGGATTCCAGGGAACCATGTTGAGAAACGCTGTAGTAGTCAATCGAATTGATTTCTTACACAATATTCTCCCTTTCTTTGCTTCCTTTTTTGATATTAGGATGGAAATATGGAGCATTTTTAATTGGGAGTTGAATATTTTTTGCAGGATGCAAAGATGCAACATTTGCAGGAGAATCTGAGTGACACTAAATTCTCATTGGATAAGCTAAGGGTGGAAAATGAAGAAATCAAAAGTCAAAATGTTAAAAAACTCAGTATAACGACCAATCTTCTTTTACAGATTGAAGTATTTTTTTAATAACCTACTTTTTGTGTTTTTGTACTGAATATAAATTTATGCTTTTTTTATTTAATATTTCGTATTTACCCGGCTAAACAATTTATAAATCACTAAAAATGTTCTGTCTTTCATGTTCCTAAGTATCCTGAGGCTTTAAAAGGATGAATTCAGGGTCTCTACCAACATTGAAAACCTTAAAAACCTCTTGAATTCAAAGAACACCTCTTGAAAACCTGTAAAACCTTGAAAACCTCTTAAATTTTACTGATATCAAAGAACTGATGTTAGAAAAAAACTGATAAATAACTTTGGTAGGACTAAGAAGAGTCTATGATCATCTTCAAGCAGTTGAGGGTATTTAAAATACAATAATAGATAGAAAAAATTGATATTAAGTGTTGGTAATGCGAAAGCTTTGTACAAAGATGCATTAAATAAAAAGCAAAACGAAGTAAACGCCGAAAAGTTTAGAAAAGAAATGAAGAGAAAATGGAGATGGATTTGAAAGAGCTTGAAGAAAAAAGAAAGTAAATTTTAAGATATGGTACAGATGAAATTACAAAAATTGTTCAAGAAGCGAAACTAATAAAAAGCAATCTTTCACAAAGTTAAAACGCTTACTTATAAATATATGCTCTCTTTTTCATAAAATAAAAAGTTTTAACTCATAACTTCATATAATCGATATAAATGAAATAATATTGTAAACCTTGAAAATTTTCATATTACAATTGAAAACCTCTTAAAAACCTCTTGAATTTCATTTTTGAAATTTGGTAGACACCCTGTGAATGCAATTTTAAAAAATAATATATTGTGCTTCCTAACACATCCTTATAAACTGCATATATATATATATATATGATACAGTAGAGCATCGAGTTAATCGAGACGTACCACGAACGAAATACCAAGTAATCACACTTTAACCATTTTTAATCGGTTATATTTTTTTGCAAATTTTCTTAGATCATAAGTGAATACAACAAAGAGATCTAAGAGATCATCTTTTAGGGCTGTGTAATCACAAAAAATTGTGATAAAAAAAACAGTTTTAAACTTTCTGGATTTTTATTAGGCAACTTTTACTTCATAAAATAATACCTTACAACAGGAGTGAAGATTAATTTTTTTGCGGTCTTTGATATCGAGAAAACTAATGCTAAAAATCTAGTTTTTACATAAATAATGAAAATAAAATTAATTTTTTGAAATATAAGAATTAAAATATTTTCTTTATCTATGATAATTTTATATTTAAACCTGAGTTATGGTCTACTTTTTTAAACGCTTTAATCCAAATTGTTGGATATAATTCTGATGGTTAACCAGTTAAAAAGAATATAAAAAAATAAAAGTGTGGTAGTCTCACATGCAAACATTTTCACTCAGACTTTGAGTTTACACTAATAAAACACGATTTTTACACAATTATGTCACTTTTTTTTTTTTTTTTTTTTTTTTCCCCCCCTTTTTTTTTTTTTGAAAAAAAAAAAAAAAAATTTTTTAAAAATTTTTTTTAAAAAATTTTTAAACCCTCTTTTTTAAAAAAAAAACCATTCGACTTTTTTGTTCTATAAATTTGTTTACTAGCATTTAAAACCATTTTTTTGTAGGTTTTAAGGACCGAATTAGAAAATATGAAAGCTAAAAAAGAAGAATTAAAACAAGTCTTATCCAATGGTGGCACTTCTCATTTTATGCGTGAGTTTAATCTTTTCTTATTTCTTATTAACCGTCAGGCGATAAGGTACTAAAATTCTTATTTTCCAATTCTAATTCATTTCTCACAATCTTATTACCTGAACTTGTTTCAAAAGATGCTAAACTTGAACTGTCATTAAAAGAATAACTATGTATTTATTATTATCAAGGTAGTTCATAATAATAAATGAATTTTAGTACTCAAAAGATTTTTGAATTCCATTACAATATTGATTCCAAGTTACATATTTATCCGACGATATTCTTGATTACTATCAATTTACTCTACTTTCCTATTTCGATGATCCATGTTCCAAAACTCACATTCTCAAATATAATGAAAACGAAAATATGAATTATGAATATTTTATCTTACTTTACTCGCTTTATTTTATATTAGTCCAAAATTATAGAATTTTCAAAAATAAGGATATAACTTTTCAATTTACTCTGAAATTTTTGATCAAATTTTACATATAAAAAGGCCTTGCAACAATCTTTCCTTTTTAATTTTTTATATCCAGTTAAAATGTTTTATAGACTCAATTGTCTTGTTGAAATAACCAATAATAATTTGAAGATAATTAAATTCAAATTCTCGCTTGAAAAACTATTGCTGAAGGTTGTCAAAATTCCATATATACAGAGCTTCGTAAAATATATTCTAGAAAATGGTACCGTTAGTTCAGATGCAGGCATAGTTCATTCAGACCTTAAGAGCTACAAATCTTCGGTTGAGCAGTTAACTCAAAAACTGAAGACAGTTAGATATGAAAATGAACTTAAAATGCGTCAATTTCAAACATACTCCTCCAAGTTGGAAGAAGCTAAAAGAAAACAAGAAAGTTCTCGCGTATTCAAGAGTGATAGTGTTCAGTAAGTCTTTTTTTAATCACTTTGTTTCTACTTTAATTGCAAAAAAATGTATTGCAACTTAATATTAGTAGCTTGAATAAGAATATATTTATGGAATTTTATTTATATACTTGTTCTAACTAAAAACAATTTTTCTTTAAGTTGAGTTTCCATTCAAAACCTAACATGTTGATTTCAAGATTTTTCCTCTAGTATAAGTTTGACAATTTTAAGAATGTATTAATATATGTCCTAACACCTAAGATAGTTATATAATCAATCACATAAATAAATAAATAAAAATGGTCTACCTTTTTAAACGCTTTAATACAAAATGTTGGATTATTTTGATGGTTAACCGGTTAAAAAATTTAAAAATATGCTTGAGTAAGGTTGGTTAGATACTGGGTTTCAATAACTCAAGTTCTTCGGTTCGATCCCGCATCAAGCTTACTTTCCTCATAGTTCGATACAGGGGGCTCAATTGTGTCTTCTCGATGAAAACACCCCATGTACCTTTACTTACCCTTACCTTTATATAAATTGATTATATATAGGTAAAATTATATATTTGAATACGTAAGTATATATCTATAATTGGTACAGTGTGAGTAAGTGGGGAAGCATAAGCGCCGTAACTATCAATCTAAAATTATATTAGGGTCCATCAAGTGGTGTAGCCATACGAAGCACTGAGGAACCGATAAAACACTTTGTACATCTAAGACAACATTAGAAACTATAAGATGATTAAATTAAATAAAGTTATGACGTAAATGATACCAATATTATGGTAAGTTCTAAAATAGATATATCAACAATAGTGAGTTGAAAAAGTTTAACAATAAGATTTTTCAAGGTTAAATTTTTTTTTGAAAGGTATTTAACTATCAAAGGAGGGTCATGGGACTTCAATAAATGAGGCCAAATTAATATTATCGTGTAGCTAAACACGTGCTAGGTAGAATGCATTGATCAAAATACTAAAAAAATAGTTTTCGTTTTTTGTACAGGAAAGACGAAAATTTTAGAAAATTAAAAAAACGTGGTGTAGTCGGAGTTGGTGAAGTTGTAAAAATTATTATTGCACTTCGACTCTTCTTTTAAAAATAGTTACATTTATAGTTGTTAGGTTAAAAAATAAATTCATAGACACTCTCTTTAGTGTGCAAAAATGTTTATCATTTTAGTCCAAACCTTGTATTTTTGCAACTCATAGAAAAAGGCTGAAAAATTCAATAAATTTAAAGAATGAATTTTTTTATTTTACGTTAAAATTTGTTCGTAAAGGAGCAAACTCAGTTTTTCCGAATTTTTTTAAACCAAATACCATTAGAAAAAAAATTTGGTTTTATGAATCGTATAGTTTTGTCTTGGTTAAAAGGGTTATAGACAATAATTTGAAAATCCCTTTGAAGACAATGCAAGAGAGACACTAAACTACAAATACAAATCAATAGAACATTTTAATAAATTACTGTTGAAGAAAATAGATGAAATATTTTGCTTGCAACACTAAGCAGAAATGTTTAAAATTCAAAAAATCTTTCAATGACTATCTAAAATTGACAATCACAAACAACCTTGAAATATCTTATGTCATCACACTTTTTGGAGGTTTATAATATTTGAAGCAGAAAAATGTTGCATACGATTTTTAAGCCAAATTCGCAAAATTATATTTAGGTGGAGAGTCATTAATGTTAAAAAAATTATACATAAATGTAGTTGCAGTCTCAAAAATTCCAAATAGGTGGATTTGGAGTCGCCAAATATTTTCCGACACCACCGTGGTTGTATTCTCTATGAAAATAATAATCATTTTTTCTATTTTAAAAATCCAAGTTTTTTTTGTTATCTTTTTATCCTCTTTTTAAAAACAATATATCAAAAAAATTTGAGTACAATGTAAATGAAATACGAACATCCTCATTTTCTTAAGAGTACTGCAATCTTAGAATAGTATATCCATTTTTGCATAGTTTTAATTTTGATTTTTATGCTTTTAGGGAAAATCCGGTTGACGTTGTTAGCAAGGCTTTATCTCAAACAAAAATATCTATTGACGAATCTGTCAAATCTAAAAACACCACAGGTAAAATCTCTAAAAAAATTCTACTTCAATTTTAAAAAATATAAAAAAATTTCCTGTTTACATTCTTAATCACAATCAACTTTAAAAAACTAAAATGACGCATTTTTATTAAAAACCGATCAATTAGCTAACATTTCTTTTACCAATTAATTTCCACACTGCCTATATTAGCCGTTTATGCGATTGTCTGTTTCCTTATTAATTCGTTTAGTTATTATTTATTTTTAAGGCGTTTTAAATAAAATATTTTTATTTTGTGAATTTATTCAATTCTTCTTATTCTACTTTCATTTTAATTATTATATAGCTCATATTTTTATAAATTTATGAGTCTTTACCCATATTTTCTGATTTTATATTTTTACATTTGATAAATTTTAAATATTCATTCAAACTATTTGTATCAGATTAGCATAATAATTACCTACTGAGAAAGGCCCATGAAGTTTAAAAAAAAAAAATTATAATCGGGGATCCAAAGTTTCTATTATAATTTAAATTCGTCTCTATACCTCAAAAAAGTTAGAAAGTCTTATAATATAAAATTTAAATGAATGATTAATCAAACGTTAAATACAATACTTGTCAAAAAACAAACTCGCATCATCTAGTATTCCAAGTCAGCAGTAACTACAATTTCAAACTAGGCAGTAGCCAGAAAACATGCATATATTTATATAGACATTTTCTTGTCACAGTAATGTTGATTGTAAAAATGTTTCGGCAGGATCATATATTTCCACAAGAAAACATTAAAGTTTATAGCAGGTGTAACGCGTCTTCTATGGTGTCTATAGGAATTCATGCGGAAAGAGACCAGATAGCTTGATAAGGCTATCTAGCAAAGCTTAAGAAGAAAGCTAATGATGATTAAAACTGATTTAAATGGTAACAATGTATGGTTATCTGTGCAATTTGTTTCTTAAATAGTGTGATATATCAGTTATTTTCGTATACAAGATAATCGCTGTTTGCTCTATTGATTAAGTAAGATACTTAGAGAATATTATATCTTTTGAAAACTTATCATTTGCGCGCCTTAAAATATATTGATTTTTGTGTAGCCCTAAGACACGTGCCTTATTTGTCTAATCCTAATGCTTAATCTCGCATTCAGTACAATACTTTTAATTTATCTGCATAAGATGTGTTAATCTCAATAGTATAAAATTTAATAGTTATTTAGAGTTCCGATTCTTACTTGACTATATCATTGTGCATGCCTACCTGATAATACCACCTTTATTAATAGAGTCAGTTGACTATCGCTAATCCCGAAACCACTAACCGGATCGGATATAATATTTAAATAAAATCTAAAAAAAATGAAAAGACAAATGAATTCGATTATAATATGATAAAATGAAATTAGCTACGTAAAAGTGTCAATATTCAGAGAACAAGCAAAAACTTTTTACTTAAGAAATAAAATGTGAACATAAGTAGGAATATACTTACGGTTGGTTACTATGTTTTAATTTAATGCTCTCGTCCTATTAATCCTAACTTCCAATGGATAAGAAAGTAGTTGTAAAATTTATTTATGATGCAAATTAAAGTCCTTGTTAAATATAGAATGCATATGAAAGAGCTTTTGAAATGTATGCCAAACAAGTCTCCAAAAAACATTCTTCATGAGAAACACATTTTAAAAATTTATTACTTTCAAAGTTCAAAATAAACCCAGATTTTTAATTTTTTATTATCCCTTTTTATTTCAAAAAAAAATATTCTTCCTGAGTGAAATAAAGATAAATTTTGCCTAGTGAAAATGCGGAAAAATCATTAACCGGAAACAGGTCAGTGCCGAGCGTTTCGAATTAGTGATAGTCGAATATTCTTTTGAAATTTGTTATAACAATGCATGTTTCCTCATATAAACTATAAACTTTTTTTTATACCATTAGTACACAGTGCACCATTTATATATTTACTTTTTTAATAACATAAAAATATCATAAATTCAAAATTCTTAATTTTGAGGCAAGAACAAAAAATAATTGCTTTCCATGAAATTGTGAAATAATATTTTTTTCGCGTAAATTGCAGGAAAATCAAAACCCAATTAATAATTCAGAAAAAATATTCGCAAAAAAATCCACAACATTTTTATCCGCGCACCATTTTCAACATTCGCATCTGCAATTTTCAAACATTTTTCTTTTTTCTATATACCGCAAAGTTTTTTTTCGGAATTTTTACTTTATCCAAAATTTTTATGATAAGTATTTCTTTTTGATAACACATGTACATTGACATCTCTCTAAATTTTTAAGAAGTATAAAATTTGCATTTGCTTAGAATAGCTATTATGTATCCGCTAAACAAATTAATTCTGACATTAGCATCCTTTAGGATGTGAAATTTGATACCGCATCCGCGGAAACAAAAAATTTCGCGTCCGATACATCTCTACTTTACATATCCATTGATAATAATTCTTTTAATGAATGCATACAAGTATTTATCTTATGCATATAATTTAAGGTATCCGGTAATTTCATCGTGGAAATTTCATCGCATAGTAAATTCATCGTCATGCAATACATCGTAGGTATTTTCATCGTATAGTGATTACATCGCGAGATTTATGGATTAACCGCATAATACGGTGCATTGTCAATGATTTTGAAAATCGTGACCTAAATGATTATTATTATTATACCTTATAGGTATTACTCATAACTAAATTTTTTTTAATTGTTTCTATTTTTCCAATTTGTAATGAATTGGTCATCTCAATGATCTTTTTGAAATAAGGAATAATTTATTACATATATAAATTGGTATTTTTTTATTAAAAAAAACAAATGATTATTTTTAGATATAATATACCAAATAATGTCTGAAAAGTCGAAGGTTAAAATAGGTTAGGGGGATTTTTATGAAACTAAAAAAACACAGAGATTAATATATATATATATATTATTTTTTTAAATTAAATTAGATACTTTTTTTGAACTTTCTTTAAATATTAAGAAATTTAAACATATTTCAAAGCTATTTAAGTCAGAAAGAGTTATTGTTTTATTTTGTCATTATAGCCTGATAATATGAAAACCTTATATTTAAGAATTAGTTTTTTATGTTATATTAAGAACATTTACAGAAGTTCGTAATAAACTTAAAAAAATTATAAAGGGATATTTACAAAAAAAAATTGAGCGTCAAGCATAAAATTAGTATGACGATGATAATGCTTGACGATGAAAATACTTGACGATGAAAATACCAACGATGTATTGAATCACGATGAATTTACTATGCGATGAAATTAGCACGATGAAGTTACCACGATGAAATTACAGTGAACCATAATTTAAACGCTATGCCCTCAATTTACGGAAATAATATGAGTATGAAATGAAATGAAAATCAAAGAGTTCACTTTTGTTATATGCAAGTTTATTTTCTGGGTCACTTCTAACGTTGCTAAGTGTGGAGGGCCTTTTCAGGTTTCAAGTTGCTTAAGTCGTTGCTTAGCATTATTTTTTTTATTATTTAATAATTTTTATAAAAAAATTTTTTTATAAAATTTTATTTTTAAATAAATATAGATTGAAGTTATATTTTGAAATTTTATTAATTTTTTTTGAAGATGAAGATTCTAAAAAATCAGATCTTGTTCCTTATAAAGTTTTGTTTCCGTTCAAAGCTCATTCCGATGATGAATTGACAATTAATACTAATGACATCGTTATGGTTCTATTTTTTTTCTTTTTATTTTTATAATATATTTTTGAAGAACTTTTTATATTTATCTCTATTAGATTAATTATCTCTCAGGTATTTATATATCTTACTGAAATCTTGGTAAGGCTGAACACTTGGAGAAAATTATGTTTTTTTATATCTCATAGTCTTTTAAGTGAGTGATTTTGCAAAATAGAAAACCTTAATATCATTGGAAAGAATTTTAGCGACTAATATGTAAACAAGTATTCACAATTAGGCCTTTTAATGAAGTGATATTGTTATATGTGTTGACGTAATTAGATATTACTTTAATGATTAATATATAAAGATGAGTTACATTAAGTTAAGACATTGATTTCAATAATAAAGGGAATATCGATCTAGTTTTGTCATTAAAATTTCGATTTTAAACTTATTAATTATAATAAAAATTAATGACTTTACCAAAAAAATTATACTTAAATGTAAGTTCAAATTATCTGAAATTTAAAATTAATTTATAATTTAATTTTTTGTCTTCCTACAGGCTCATCTCGAAAAAATTTATTTTTTAATAGATCACCATAAAGAGCCATCTGTAGGAAGACAAAAAATTAGACTATTTTGGAGTAGGTAATATGCTATCGTGTATCATAAGAAGATATATCAAATACAGTGTTACGTCTTCAGCATAAAAAATGTAATCACAATATTTAGAAATAGTCTTAGTGAGGTAATTTATTTTCGAAAGAAACAAAAAGGGTCTCTCCTTTGTGGTACACTAATAATAATAATAATAATCAGTTTTACGGCTATTGTCCCAGCAAGCAGAATAAACTACTTATTTTGTTTCTCCATTCATTTCTATTCACCTCCTACGTTAAGTCCTATTTTTTTCATGTCCCTTTTCACTACCTCCTTCCAACTAATTTTTGGTCCACCTCTGTACTTGCCCTCTATTTTTTCTTCCTATATTTTTCTAATAAACTCTCATCTATGTCTTCTATTTGTGTGCCCAAACAAGCTTTTTAATTACTACATTAATTTCATTTACATCACAGAGTTTTCTGATTGTACACTAGATTTTTGTGGTACACTATATAAAAGAATACATTTATCATATGCAGAATTGTAAAAACTAACAAAATGAAATCGTTTAGTAACAAAGCTTTGGATCAAGGACAGTATGTTAGATCTAAAATCCAAACGGAATAATTTATATATTAGTATCTTGTGATTGATCAATCTTATCAAATGCTTTGGAAATATCTAGAAAAACGGCTGGGCCCTTTTTGTGACAAGAAATAAAATGCACCAAGTCAAGACGAACAGATTCGGTTGATTTTTTAGAAAGGAAAGCAACCTATTTAGGATATATAGGTTCATGTATAATATTTGAAAAAACGAGAAAGCATGATTTTTTCATAATTTTAAAAAAAACAGGATAACACAGTTGTTGGGCCGTAATTATAAATGTCTTTTCCTTCTATCACCCAGTCTTTCACTTCTTGCAAAGAAACTGAAGAAGGTGGTTCGTTATAAGACCGCTAAAATATTTCGATTTGATAAAAAAAACTCCTTAAAAGTATCAAAAAGATTTCTTTAATTTATCTATGCATTGACTGCTAGAAAGAATACCATTCTTCACACTAAGAATATATAGAAATAGTGATCCATTGCTTATAATAGGGCGAGAAAAAATAATAACATTGAGTGCAATTTCATCGTGTCCATTTGCTCTTAAATTCTTCATAGATGTAAAATAACAACTATTGGTTCATTATATATAATTATTTCACAGAAAAAAATATGACAATTAAAATCGACATATTCGTCAAAGAAACTAAAATTTGCAGCCTCCTCGGTCTTAACCCGTTATCGACCACAGTCGACCTAACAAAAATGTCAATCGTCTGCGTTTATTAATGCTTTTTAATACAAATCTTCTGCTTTACATTAGATATCGTCTGATTATTCTGGTCGATAATGGGTTAACCCATTTAAAACCAAGCAAAGCAGACGATATCTAAAAAAACGCAGACGATTTATATTCAAAGACATTGAAAAAAGCAGACGAAGATGAAATTACTTATGTTCCAAAATAGGAACATTGGTCGTAAATGGGTTAAACAACAAAAGCAAAATAAATTCGTATCATTTTTTATTTTTATTTACCAAAAAATGGGATTTTTTTATTAACTCGAATATAATTTAACAAAGTATAAAATAATACGAAAGAACACTAGAAGTCGTTGGAAATATAAAAATTAAAAAGCTTTTTAATTTTAAAAACATTTTTCATTTTGTAAAGGTATCGTAGGGTATTTTAATTGAGAAGGCACAATTGCGCCACTTGTATCGAAATAGGAAGAAAGGAGGCTTGATGCGAGATTGAACCCAAGACCTTGAGTTATCGAAAGCAGGGTATCTAGCCAACCTTACTCACTCCCCCATTTTTTTATTTTTGTCTGGTTAGACGGTTAATTAAGAATATTTTATTTTATTGATAGATCTATTGTAATAGCATTTGCTAAATCGTCTCTTCTTTGCTAAATATTCTATTTGGCTCAAAGCCTATACTTTACCTATGTGTATCGAAAGTTTATCTCTTGTATAAACTTGTTTGAAAATTCTAGTTTTCCATGTGAGTTCACTTCTAACTTGTAAATACCATATTCCAGAATTTGATATACATTAATGCGTATGAATATGGTAGTTATCATTCTTGCAATCTTTCATTTTTATTACAATTTTGAAGTTTTGCACATCCTCAACAACGACAGATACAATGTCGTTGATATTTTTTTTACCATTTTATCCAACTTTTCTTCGTTTTTAAATGATAGACAAAAAGTTTTTTGACGAAAAATTTTATGTATGAAAGGTTATTCGGAAATTTTTGCGTTACATAAATATAAACAATTTTATCTTCTTTTTTAAGAGTATTTTCCTTTCAAAAATACTGTATACAACCTAAATTATCAATTTTTAATATACAAAGATATGTTTTATTTGTATGGATAAGAAAGTTCATTTAAATATGCATATTAAACTTAACGCCATTATCTCATTCATACCTTTATGTGTATCTTTTATACACTTTTTTGCTGAATTTATCAAATGAAAAACTGGGGTCTCTTGTGTTCAAATTTTGGATACACTATTTTGTCATCAGTTGTATATTCTAAACCATTATCTGCTAAGAATGAATACGCTTCGAGTTAACTGAAGGTCAAAGTATGTAAGTTGACATCAAAACACGTATGAATTACTTTGAGTTTAGTGGAATTATGTCTTATCCTACTTTGAAGTGAAAGAAGAATTTGAAATGTGTGGGGATAAGACGGCACCCTCGTTTTGACTTCTAGTTAATCCGCTAGACTTATGTACCTTTAAGCTATCTGGAATTTACTGTATATACTTTCAGACTGTCATGTGAAACAAAACAATGACGATAGACAAAAATGTAAACGCACCTTATTTTCTCTATAATAAGTATATCAGCATTTTAAGTGTATCCACAACGTGGAACTTTTTGAAAAATAGTACCCCTCCATCAGTAGCGGATCCAGAAATTTCTTATAGGGGGGGGCATTAAAATTTTTTGCAATTTTGCTAAAAGTCTTCAGAGAATACGACCGTTGTATTATGTCTTTTAGAATCACTAATTACCTATGTTTTCATATTTTTAACATTATTTTGCCATGAATAAATTTCAAAAATTTATTTTTATACCTGTAAGGGTATACGTTAGTAAGAGTAATTTTCGAGGCCATTTTTCATAGGGGGAGGGGGCTAGACCCATGAGCCCCGCTGGATCCGCCACTGCTCTCCATGATATATAATGAAATGCAAAAAGGACCTAATCAAATGCATCAACCTATTAAAGATCGAAAAATCACGTACTATTTAATAATAAATTTTGTCCAGATTTTTATTTGGTGTGCGCAGAATACACTCCCCTTGTCCAATGTGTCCCGGAGTAAAAAAGTTCGACATACACTCTGCTAAACAATAAATAAGTTGAGTATAAAATTATTGATACTCGTAAAAACTTTATTTAATAAGAAGAAGGATTTATTGCAATTATATGAAACAGGCAAAAAGGAAAAAATAGTATAGCAAGTAATTAATCATAATATGAAAAAAACTTTAATTTCATTAATTCCCCTGATTGCAAGAGATTTATTTGCAAAAGCCATCCGACTGTTGTTAGGAAATCTAATTTAATTGTTTATATTTTTTGTTTCAAAATTAAAGTATTTTTGCAGTAATACTAACCATTACTTTGCAACAATTTGACTGAATCGATTATCAACTCACTAATTATTATTATTGCTAAAAACTACTAAAAAAATTTATTACTCAGTATAAGCAGTTAATTTTCAACAAATTCAAAATTAAAAGATTTGACGTTTGATAATTTTTTTCAGGTTTTCTCTATATTTCATATAATGTGATATTTTTTGTTTAGTGAATGAAAAATTTTAAATAAATGCTTTCTCTTGCGATTTAATATTTACAACTTAACCCAAATACAACCAACGTCACTTATAAGTGACACCTTTTAAATAAAATATTCTGCTTTACATTAGATATCTTCTGATTATACTGATCGTAAACAGGTTAATCTATTTGTGTAAGAGATATATACTAACTTGGATGAATGCGAGTATGCAAATCTGATGAACAATGATGTCCACCTTCTCCTAAGTCATGATCAGAAGCATCAAAACGAACTTCAGATGTCACTCTGCTAGTGAAAACTTTCGGTATATGAGTGTTCTAAAAAGACAAACACTTCAAAAAATAAGAGTTCACTATATCTCGAATAAATGCTAGCTGATCAAGAGGATATTTATCGTTCAAGCAACTTTTTGTAAAGCAGCCAAGCATTCTGAATACAAGCATGAAAAGCAAATCTAAAAAAGGAAACCACCATTTTTTCAGACGAACTGACATTTGGTAGTGTACAATGTTTTGATTTGCTCTATCGACTCCTCCCATCAACTTATATTGAAATATTAAGTTTGGTTGTTTTACTTCTAGAATCGAACAAAACTTAGGCTCCTATATTTTTAATTTTTCCACTCCAGGAAATTTAATATCCATTAAATATGTAGAATATGTGCTTTTAGCCTATTTGATTCTAGATAAGCAGATGAAATTAACCCTTTTAGGATCAAATTGAAACTAGTACACAAAGGAATGAAAATTGTCTGCTGTAAATATATAAAATTTACTTAAAAAAGATAGTAAGCCATTAGCATTAAAATTATGGCCCTGAAAGTTTTAAGTAATTTAGTAAATCAAGAAATCATCTGCTTCATTTAAAATGACGGTCGGTTCAAACTTGTCAAAGAGTATATCATTCCTCACCATTTCATTTTAACGGCCATGATTAATCCTAGCAAGCTAAGGTGAGCAAGATCATCAAAGATGACAATTAAACAAACTGATTCAAGAAATCTTGATTTTGCGTCTCCAGTAGAACCTGTCTTTTTCATCATCAAGTTTAAGTCCTAACTTTTCATATCCTTAATATTTTCCATCCATGTTAATTCCAAAGCATCCTTTATTAGCTCGCCACTATTTCTTCTCGAAACATGTCCAAACCACATGAGTCTTTGTGTTTTTATAACTTTGTTCATATCAATCACGCCAGACTAACATTTTCATTACTTACTTTATCTTTCAAAGTTAGTCCAGCCATCCTTTAGATTCCTTTAGCTCCCAGTTTTAAGCTCCATAAATAAAGACATATCTCGCGCATGAAGAATAAACCAAGTCTTTCATTCTATGTGAACTTTCTTTACTGCATGAAAAGGAGCATATTATCATAATTGTAAAATTAAAAAATTGCTAGCTCAACATTTTAAATATATTATACTGATTTATTATTATTACTATTGAAAATAAGTGCTCAATAGCTGCAATTTTTCCATTTTTCATAACTACTTGTAGAAAGATGAATTGAAATGGTCATTGAAAAAGCCACATGTTTGCTTTCAATGATATTAAGATAAACTTAACTGCCATATAATAAACATTGGCAAATCTTTTTCATTTTAAGATCTCTGCATAAATGAGTATATTCCATCTTTTGTAGGTCGCAGAAAATGAAACTTCAGAACCAGGATGGCTTGGCGGCAAAATAGATGGAAAGGTAGGATGGTTTCCTGCTGCTTATGCCCAAAAGCTTTTTTCCCAACCCACAGAAACTGTTTCCATCGTTGGGAAAAACATTCCTGTTTCTCTAACGTATGCATTATACTTTTTCGACACTTTTAAAATTAGTTTTGAATTTTTAGGAATATAAAAGAGGATACAGAAATTATGAACGAAAATTTGGAACATCAAGTATTTTTTTACGGTTGGGTGCTTGATCATGTTGGCGGCGAAATTGTACCCATTGTGGCGAACTATAAAATTATAGATTCGATTCGATGTCATTTTTGATTTACATTATTAAGTTTTATAATGTTTTAAGCGTTTGAGGACCAGTGTGATACCGCTGTTCTAAGAAATGAAAATCGTCTGGTTTAAATTTCTAAAGTTAGAAGACGTTTATTTTTAAAATTTCTAGACGTCAAAGGGTTAATCTCATTCGAGAGAAAAGAGGAAGAAATACATTTTGCCTCATACCCCTCCCCTTTGATTATTAATTATTAAGAGATTTTTAGAAATTAGTTTTTATATAATTAAATAAGGCCATTTTTATTTTCATGGGAACCTTTGGTCTATAATGAGACAAAAAGTAAAAGTTTCTAATAAAATTAGTCAAAAATTTTAACAAGTGTGTATTTTATTAATTTCAATAAAAGCAATACTATTAAAATAAGGATAGTATTCATATACTCAGGGCCGGCCCTAGTGTTTGCGGGGCCCTGTGCAAAATGGATTGCGCGGGGCCCAGTGTCGGTAGGAAAAAAGATTAAAAGTGAGAAATAAGATTTTGAAAAAAAAAGGGATTTGTTTTATTATTTTTTCATTAACACAAAATGACGATCAAAGTAACTTTACTTTGCGAACCTTGCATTTAGCGAAATCATACAATATATCATCAAAATGAAAAATGAGAACCGCGGGGCCCACTGCGGCCGCATAGGTTGCAGTGACCTAAGGCCAGCCTTGCATATACTTGACCTTTGGGTCGGGTCTTTGGAATTAAGAGTATAATTAATTTTTTTTGATTTTATTCCTTATTAAAATTATATTCCATTCTTTTTAAAAAAATTGAATGTAAATATTTTGTGTTTTATGAAACGATTTTATCGACACATTTAAATTTTATAATAAAAATTTTTGAAAAAATAAAGGTATGCCTTGGGTATTTTTCCCACTTTCATCATCACACCATAATATAATTCTCCATTGACATAGAATTAACCAATCAGATGACGAATCATGATACACCAGAAAAATATATAGAAAAGATACAACTATGCCAAAAACGAATAACTTATCATCACACCATATAACATACAAAACGGTTAAATAACTAACTATCAATCAAAACCTGTCAAAAAAGGAGAATCGTTAATTCAATAGTCTTAATATTTTTTGATGAAAATCAATCAAAGTTGTTTAAAAAGTTATACTCACTTCAAAATTCATTTTTTATCAACTATATTTTAAACTGGCTTGTCCCGTGATTGTTTCATCTCTATTTATCAACACCCTACCAATGATCCTATGTTTCGAGCGCAGCAAGAAACAAACACCCTACCAATGATCCTATGTTTCGAGCGAAGCGAGAAACGACCACGGGACCGGCTCTAAGTTTATAATGTCCAAAGGTCAATTTGACTGTTTGGTATTTATAGACAAAGCTTTATTTTAATATATCAATGAGTTTTACTGGAAAAGTTGGAAAAATCTAAGTAATAGAGTTAATTGAATATTTGAGACAAGTGAGTAGTATAAAGTAAACAAAAATTAAAATAAATATATGTTTATACATTATTTAAGTATTTTTAGTGTGATTAAAACAAACCATGTATTTAAGATTCCTTTGAATGAAAAGGCCATAGCGTTATTCACTCTAACGCACCCCTCTCATCCAGATGATCTTTCCTTTCAAAAAGGCGAAATAATAGATATTTTATTCGATGAAAATAAAAATTGGTGGACAGGAAGATTAAAGAACAGAGTATGATCGTATTTGTGCATATTTTATCACATATTTATTATTTCTTTTCTTTACAACTCATTTTGGATACACTTTTTTTAAATAAAAAACTTTATTATCAAAGAAATAATGTAATATTTAAATTTATACAAATGTTCAAAGACATTTGTATAAATGACACAAAAATGAAAGACAATGAAGCTATATAATGATAATTTTAGTATACTATAGCGATATAATTTAAATAATAAAATTCTGGCTGATACTTTGGCTTGTTATCTACGTGCCACGAATCTACTTTGGCATGAGATTTAGATTTTATGTTCAAAAAATTTTTTTTAATAATTAATTAAATATTATTTATATAATTGTATGTGTGCATATGTTTTCCTTCTAGATAGCAAGCCAAAGTTGCAGGAAGTTCTCTAATTCATTCAAAAATAAAAAATTTGATTCCGATTTCTTTTAGAATATACACCTATTAAAAAGGGTATAGGTTCCGGACAGAGGCGCATATTGTTGAATTTATTGGGCGAGGGGTAGGGTGAGTTTTTAAAAATTGTATTTACCTTAAATTTTTTATCAATGTATTGCTTTTTTTTATATATTTTATGTAGTTATTTTTTTTTAGTATAAAAAAATCTACAATTTTCTTTAAGCGAAAGAAATTTTTTTAATTTGTATTGATAAAAAATGAAAATTATGTACAAGATACTATATCTGTGCTGTTCAAATTTATTGTCAGGGAGGAGTTGAGTATTTCAAATTTGTCTTTTTGTTGAAAGCTTTAGGTATACTTTTAAAAAATAGTGGACTGGACGTTCCTTTTTTAACATTTATTACTCTGCTGAAAGCTATTAGTGAATCTTTTATATCTCTAATTTAAATACCTTCTTATTATGTTTTTTTCTGAGTGTGTGCATCCTAGTAGACTGGCTAGCATACAAGACTATTTATGGACTATGTTTCGTGTTGTAAAGGATTTGTGTTGAAACTAGGTACTTACTAGGGCGCCTAAAATTGGAAAAAAATACACTCGAGTTTTACTCGTACAATTTAATAAGACTTGATTAAGATTCGATTTATTCTCATTTAACATTTTATCTAAATATGATGTAAAAAAATAAAATTTAATATTTATCTTAGCCATTCAAGGGTAAATTTATTATATAATAAACTTTGAAGGTCATCATGCTATCTAAAAGATAATACATTCAGAATAATATGTTTTTATTTATTTTTTAAATGTTGTCTTTAAAATATTCATGAAGAAAATTAATAGCTTGTAGTGTTTAGGAAGCAAGTTACTTTAGTTATAAACAAACTAAAACATTAGATATAAAAAATATTATTCGTTTGTTAATTTTTCAACTAGGAAAAAGGTAATTTGTCATCACACTCAAGTTATTATATACTCGAGTTTTTTACTTCATTCCGAGCCCTAGTACTTGCAATAAAGTTATCACGGTTTTTAGCTCAAGAAACGACTATTAGTCAACGTCAGTCCATCTTTGAAATTAGTTTGTGATGTCTAATTCGCATTTTTAAATATGGTCTTAATATTTTGAGCGAGGAATATCTCTCTAATAGAACCATATTTAAAAAAATATTTTTATATTTTATTCATTCAATTTTAAAAACAAAGGGGTAGCCAGAGTAGGTGCCTGGAACACAAAAGCCATTTTTAACTACAAGGTCCACTACTAAAAGAAACATTGTAATATTCAAGTATAGCGATGCCAGATATCATCAGTATTTAGAAATGTCAGCATCACTTATGTATTATTATTACTCATGTAAAATGAAGACACAATCAATTTCTATATTAGTGTTCCACACACGATTCACACTCGTTAACATATCTTGTTCATCTAGTGGAAAAAATGCTTTACTTTCCAGAATCAAAATTTCTTTTAGATTTTGTATTATAGATAAAAATCAAAAATGAAAAGTTTCGCACGTTAGTGTAGCTTCTGCTACAAATTATTTTTATATAATTTTTCCAATGGTTGCTTAGTAAAAGTTCATTTAAGAAGTTAACTCTTTGCTTTATTTGTAGACTGGTCTCGTTCCTAAATCGTATGTAAAACTGATATCTAAAAAACAGAATGAAGTGCCCTCACTCTTTGAAAAAGATCTTAGCCCTATAAAAGCGTTTTCTAAAACTCGAACTGCTCCAATCCCTTCAAAAACGAACTCGCAAACAAGTTCATCCCTGCGATTCACTTCTCGATCCGAAACAGCTACCCCTTCGAACGTGTTCACGCCTAAAATAGAGAAATCAAACAGCATACTAGCCCTCGAAACAGATACAGAAAAGATTCTCTCAAGCAAAGAAGGTATTTTATTCACTGTAGTTTCAAATAAATCACCAATCCTATTCTTTTACATTCTTTGTGATGCCTAGCTTTGTCAATTAAAAGAACTTTGTCAGCAGATGGCCTAGTGGTGGAAGCATAGGGTCTCTATCCAGATGATCTCGGTTCGATTCCCAATCGTAGCCTTCCTTACCATCTGTCGAGCTATGCAAGATTATTCTTCCCTTAGATGCAATACCGACAAAAAACATTTTTAATTTGTTTTTATTATATTCTTATGATTTGTTATAGACGACATTTAATAAAGAATAAAAATAAAATTTAAGTAAGTTTATACAAGAAACTAGATTATATTTTTTATCTAATACACTTATAGAGGTAATGCAATTTTTCATTAAAAATAGCTTACTTGAAGTGTGTTTTTGAGTCAATCAAAATCAAGGAATAATAATAAAAATTAAGATATATATCGATAGCTTCGCAAAGCTACGGAGGCATTTTATATGCTGAATAAGTGAGAGCCAACTATATACATCCTTTTGTAAAATATATATATAGTATGTCTTGCAAACCATATGCTTTCTATGTTACATTTCGTTGTTTTTTTTGTTATCTCCCTTGATCTTGCCAGACTACTGCTATATACCCGGATGCATATGTGGTGTCAGAGCCGGCGCTAGAAATTGCGGGGTCCATTAGATAACTAATAGCCGGCCCCTTATTCCTCAAGAGTAAATACTTAGAAAGAGCATAAAAGAAAAAAAATATTAACAAATTTTTTTTTGCTAATATAGTATGCATGAAATAAGTTAACCCTTTCGTGACCAGAAAAATCAGACGATATTTATTAAAAAGCAGAAGATTCATATACAAAACTATTTGAAAAAGCAGACGAAGGTAAAATTGTTTATGTATCATATATGATACACTGGTCATGAAAGTGTTATTAAATAATATCAAGAATAAGAATTTTTCATTCTTTTCACGTGGCGGGACCCCTTTAGGAACGGGTTCCTATTTAAAAAAAATGGGTCAAATAGTGGGCTTAAAATTAACCACATGTTTAAAAAAATTGAAAAAGTTTATGCAAAAATATTTAATTTCTCTTTTGCATTCATCAACAATTAAATTTAAAATGATACATGGAAAAATGTATACACGGTTCAAAAGATTAACGATATTCTATATTTACTAACTAAGGTAGTTATAAACCTCTGCTGTTGTTTTTGTCTTTCATTTACATTATAATTACTTTCTATTTCATTATGCTTTATCATTTTTCCTGTTTAGAACAGATGATAGCTATGTATGACTTTAATTCAATGGAGGCAGGCGATCTAAACTTTAAAGCTGGCGATGTTATAACAGTCTTAGATAAATTCCATTCTGATTGGTGGACTGGAACTTATGCCAACAAAAAAGGAATTTTTCCAGCAAATTATGTCGCTAAAATGCAACCGTCAAGCGAAAATACTTCATCATTAGCACGCCAAGTCGATGACTCTAAATCAGTTAACATTTGAATTTCTTTTAATTTTATTTCTTTTGAAGTGTCTTTTTATAACTTTCCTCCAAAATTCTACAAAAAGAAAAAAGCATTTTGCTTTAAGTATATTAAATTTCATTCAAAAAGAAAGCAGGCGATTACTCTTAAAAATTATATTCCTCAAAGGGTTCACGTAAATCATTTGAAAGCCTTAGGAGGGGAGGGATTGAAATTTAAAATATATCTTAATTTAACTATATAAACTAAATCCTGTATTACCTGTTACGATATTCACCAAAAATTGTCTTTTGAAATCGGCGGTCTCTTAATGAAGGTCGAATAAGCTTGATCGCGATTAATTGGCAAGAATTGAAACTGGTCGCTATAAACAAGTGGTCGTTAAGGCTTACTGAATATATTTAAAAAGTTTTTTTAAAAACAGAAACGAAGGTAGGAAAAAATATGGCTCATTCAAATATAGACACAGTTTCATAGTCATAAGGGATTTTTTTGATAAATGAGAATATGCAAAAGAGTGTGAAATCGATGAAGCTTGGGAATGAATAGAAAGAAGTTTTGGGAAAGGGTTTTAAAGGCAAAAACAAATAACTGGTCAAGATAGCAATATAAATAAAATGATTTCAAAAAATATGTCGATTAAATTCATTTGTCGATTTCAGCGACTTGTAAACCCACACATCCTCAAAATTATTGGGGGCAAAATTTTTTTTGCAATTTTCAAAATTACTGGTCTGGAAATACCACGGGAGACCAAATATTCAAGCAATCCTTTAAAACACAGTGTATACAGCGTATACGTAAATTTATAAGACTACTTTATATTTTTTTTTACAAAATTGATCAAATTTAAAAACTATACTTCCAGCGAAAATATTTTAATTACATAACGCATATACACTAGTTTAAAAAATCCAACATTATTGGGGGGAGGGGAGGCGAATACGCTTTTCGCCCCCACCCTCGGGTGTGCGCCCCTGATGTAAATTAACATTGATATAAGGTATAAGTGGTTTGTTTATAATAGTGGACACTTAAAAATATGCTTGGAACTAGAGATGTACCGATAAGAACTTCAGTCGAATACCGATCACTCGGTAATAATTATTATTAATTGGCAAATTATTTGTTTTTGCAAATCTTTTCTAAATTTTACTTTTTTCCTTGATTCTTTTTCTTCAAATTTCATAAAATTTTTGGCTTATATTTTTTTAATTTATTTTACTTATTTTAATTTTAGGCCATCTAAAATTTTATTTTATATTTGTACATGTTACTTAATTTTTTCTCAACAAAAAATTTCAAACAAATTAATTAAATTAATTGATTTTCTGACATGTTTAAAAGAAACCGTTGATGTCATCGTCTTAAAAAATAATTTTAAAAAATAATGTTGAACTAAAAAAATTTAATGTGATGTCTTTTAATATCTTAATTAAACATAACATTTTTCACGTAATCCCGCAAAATATGAGAAATTTAAATATAGCGCATAATTATTTGCTATATCAGAAATTCCAAAAATAGGACTTACAAAAATATGTTGAAAATTTTTATGATATATGGCTTAAATGGAAAAAAAGCTTCCAATACAAAAATCTTTTATATCAAATTTAAGGAAGAAAAAAATCTTATCAAGAACTGTTTCAAAATGTCAAGGGATTGATAAAAACATGGTAAGGTGGAATAAAAAAAACAAACTAACATAAATCATAAAAATATAGTATACGAGAACAAGAAAATCATGGCGTTTTTTTGACTATTTCTCTGTCTATAAATAAAATTCTGACAGTTGTCATAAATAGATCAAGTGCATTTTTAATAACTGAAACATTTTGTTTCGATATTATAATAATCAACAAATTTTCTTAGAAAAAATGATTTAATTAATTATGTACAGTGTTACTTACAAAATTTAACAATCGAACATTATAAAAATATCTCTGCTCAAATATTAAACAAATAGAGTATTTTTGCTTTTAAACTGAATAGCTAGTCAAAATATTCATTCCCAAATAGCTATTGAAAAAATTAAAGTTTTCAAATGTAACAAACGTACTAATAAAGATTAAAAGTGACCTTTGTTCAAAAAAATTTTCGCGGTATATTGATGGAACTAAATTTTTACCAAAAATCTCTGTGATTAATTTGAATAGCTGAACTTTGGTATCAATAAAAAAGGTTCTGAAAATATTGAACTTATATTCCGCTAAAAACTAGTTTTTAATGAGATAAAATAAAATTATTTTTAATTTAACTCTAAATACAAATTAGAGAGAAGAGAGCTGAATGAGATAGGAGAGCTTGAACAAGAGAAGGGAACTTGAGTGAAAAAAAGAGCTTGCGTGATTGAGTTTTAGCAGAGAAAGCGGAAGGGAAAAACAGAGGAGACTGAAAGTACATTGGGTACCATGAATATATCTACCCAAAGGATTTGTGCTCTTGAAGTTTTACATTCAATGATTATATTAATTTGTTTTGGGAAGTTTAAAAAATTCATATTCCACTTAAGATAAAAGCCCAGTTATATTCAATAAATAAAAAAAATTATTATGATAAATAATATTAAAATCCTTATGTTTAGTTTTATTGAATTCATTATTAAAAACGTTTTTTTGCATTTGACTTTCAAAATATGTTGAAACCCTTCTTGCTTTTGTGTTTTTTTCATTCTCTTGAAAAGGTGCATTTCGAAAAACACTTATTTTTGACAAGGTTGCAGCAATTCACCTCGAAAACTTTCATAATTTCTTATGTTCTTTATCAAATCCATCGTTGTTAGCATCACTTAATACATGTGAGTAAAGTTGGTTAGATACTGGGTTTCGATAACTCAAGGTCTTGGGTTCGATCGCGCATCAAACCTACTTTCCTCATAGTTTGATATAAGCGGCGCAATTGCACCTTTTCGATGAAAACACCCCACGGACATTTACTTTGTACTATACTTCAAAATAAAATTTTTAAAATTAGATTAAATATCAATTACCTGTGCATACATATTGATAGGAATTAAAATTCTGATAACTTTAGCAAGTAAATTCAACAGAAAAATAAACCTTTTTTCTAATTCCAACCATAAGACTTAAAAGATAGCTTTCTATAAAAAAGCTTCTATACTACGATCATGGTATATTGTATATGCACACTTATGTGTCAATTAAACAATGAATTTGTATTTAGTTTGAAAAAATTGGTGTTTATATAGAAAGAATTGATTGATTTATTTTGTAACTTGTAACAAAACATGGCTAGATGCATTAGCATACATGCGATATATTTCATTTGATAGTTTAGAGTTGTAATAATACCACAAATACACCAAAATAACTGACTTGTAGAATGAAAATCTTTAAAACAACTTTCATGTAAAGAAACATCACAGCGGGTACAGTATTTTTTGTCTTTTTCTTGCAAAAAATACAGACGTTGCTTACTTCTCGATGCAATGTAATGATTTACAGAGGAAAAACGAATTTCATCTGGTACCTTACTTTTCATTATTTTATTTTTTGAAGGTCCTGTTCTTTGTTTTTTGTTCGTGAAATTAGAAGAAATATAAGACAGTGTAATTTTCCTTCTAAAGTAAGGCAGAGAAACTTTTTCATTTTAATGAGAAAGTTGGTAAAGTCTTTATGCGTTCACCAAAGCTACATCTATCATCTGCGTGAAGATTGACCACCACCATTTTTAGAGCGAATGCGTATTCTATAAAGACTTATCATTTTGACCAATAAATCCACTCCACCCATATTAGCATTATAATTTGATACTAAATGTGGAACTTGGAGATTTACTTCTTTTCATGACGCGAGTATCTCCTTGTTCTTTCAAAAGGCTCGATATCATCGTAGTTTGTCACCAACATGACAAGTTTGTTGTCCCATTTTATAAAAAAAAAAGTTATTGACTGTGTCGAACCTGTAATCATAAAATCCTCTTTTATTTTTTTTTCATTTCTTTATCAGACATAATGGGCCACTTCTTTGTTCTTACCTCACGAAGTGTACCAGTTGCTTTCAATCCGTTTTCATTTAATTTTTTCATTACTCCGTAACCCGAAAAAAAATTATCGAAAAAGATGGAATATTCAGATTTTTCTTTGTCTATTATTTTTGTTAACTCTAAAATAACACACTTTCTCCCAAGGATCCAATTCTTTCTTTATCTTTACCGCAGTATGGCAAAAAGTCAAGCAAGTAACCATTTGGGCTACAAATACACCAAAACTTGTATCTAAATTTTATAGGCTTGCCACGCATGTACATTTTACATGGGTGATGTCCAAAATATTTTATCATCATTTCATCAATCGACAAGTTGTAGCTAAATATTCCAAATTTTTTAAGGTTTTCTCTTAACAAATCCAAATATCTACTGACCTTGAACATCTTGTTTTTCTTGTCAACTTTATAGTTGTCATTCAAATGAATGTAGCGCCTGATTTCTAAAAATCTGATTTTAGTCATTGAGTTGAACACAAGTGGTACTTCGGTGTCCTTTGCTTGCTCACAATACATACGCTCACTCGGTAGTCGATTGTAACCGCTTAGCATTAGAATTCCCAAAAAAAAGCTTTCAATTCGTTTTCACAAAGTAAAAAATCAGCTTTATTTTTTTGATTAGCGTAAAGAATTGATTGCGAAATCATAAGTTCTAAAACAGCTTTTGAGAAGATTGTTTCAAATACTTCAGTTTCCGTCATTACAGAAAGACAATTTTCAACATTTTCTTCAAGTATAAGATTAGATTTAGCTTTGGGTATTTTGTAATTAGGACGAACTTTTTTAAAACTTGGATCATCATTTGGATTCAAACTTGATGCGCAGTCATTTTGATCAAAATACTGGACTTCAATAGTTCCAACAACGTCTTCTACTTCATTCAAGCTCATCCTCTAAAATGTTTTCCTCATCTGTCAATGAATCAGGTGGAGGCGGTAACAAGGATACTTTTACTTTATCAGTAATTGATGATTATTCATTCAATTCTTCTAAGAAGTTTTCAGCATCTTTCAAAGTAAGGATCTCACGTGATGTCATCAATTGAAATGAAAATTTAAATCAATCTATAAGGCAATCAAATAAAAATAAGGAGATAAAATGAAAGAATACAGCAGAAAAAAGTTAAAATATACAAGTCTTATAATTATTATTATAGAGAGATATATTAATATCAAAAAAACTTTTTGATGGTGCATTAGATTGCTATTGTGTACAGTCATTGCATATACAGCAAAGAATACATTTGTGTTACAAAGTTTTTTGATCAACGACGTCTTTTTTTCAGATCAATATAGTCGTTATAGCAATCAATTTCCTGTTATTACTTCAAGTTTAGTAATCCTGCAGCTAATGATGCTGTAAATGCAATCAATCATTTTCAAATATAAACTTCTATGCTGCAACATTATTTATGAGCGCAACAAAAAATTGCTTTTATAAAATTGCTGTTTCTGCCCATTATCCCATTAATGGAATGACGGCGTATATCGGCAAAAAATAAAACAAATTTTGATTACAAAGAATTCTAGTCAACTATATTTTATGCATTCAAATGTTTTCTTAATTTTTAGTATGGTGTTTAAAAAAGAAAACTTATTTTTATGAAACTAAATTTCTTATCAACTTAATAAAATGTTACAAAAATTTAAACCGTAAAAAAATTACCTGTAAACATTAAAGACATTTTGAAGATTTATTATTCGAAAATAAAAAATATATTTTGTTTTTTAACTTTAAAGTTAACATCCCATTTGTGGGATAATGGGCTATTTTGGGTTAGATTTTCGTCTTGAGAGCATACAACATACAAAACTGCTTCTAAAGGTTGCAAAGAAACAACAAGTTTTTCCAAAATGTTCCATTTTTGCTCATAAACAATCTCAGAAGGAGCAACAATACGAAGAGCATTGTTGACAGAACTTTTTAAAAACAAAACGTTCAATCATACGAACAAGACTATTCCATCTTGTTTTGCAATCCAGTTTTAACTTAAATTATTTTCCTTTATTTTCTAACTTAACAAAATCTTGTAGTTTATCATTTTTCAAATGTGATTTGCGAAAATTTTTATATATTGATCTTACTTTAGAAATTACTCCAAAAAAGCTAGATTTTAAACAAAGATTGTTACAGTTTCCAGGTTTTTCTTTGAGCCCAGTATTTTCGGTATCGCTAAAAACAAAATCTATTTGTTTTCAAGGGCTACGTTCTTTTTTGAGTTTAAAACATCACCTTTTCTAAGCTTCAGCATGATTGCTGCCCCATCTGTAGTGCAAGCTACAATGTCTTTTTTTATACACAAATTAAATTCTTCGAAATAATTTCTTGAATTTTAGAAGAATTCAAAGAATCAAATATTCCAATCATACCAAGAACTTTTGTTGTCACTAATTCGTAAATTCATCAAGACACATGGAAAAACGAACACCATCTTTAACTTGATTTTTAAAATAAAAAGAAAGATCAGACTTTATTTTATCATAAAACCTTAAGACCATATTTCTAACCATTGTATGTGATCTAGGATGTGGCATATCGTATGTATTGCTAGCTAAGCTTTTTTGTATAAATTCACTATTTGCAATGCAATGAAAACTCAATCCATCAATGCTAGCTAACAAAGATATTTCTTCTTCAATTGATTTTTTAACTAAAAATCTAGTAATATTTTGATTAACAGTTTTAGAAGATTCTGCTTGCTCGATATTTATTAAATGAACTTTATTAATGTGTGTTTTCATACTTGATGTTGTTCCTCCAGAGCACTTTCGAGTTTTTTTGCAAATATTACAAACTACAAAATCTTTGTCACGTTTTGTAAAATAATTCCAAATTTTGGATTTAAAAGACATTTTAATAAAACTTAAACTTAAATTTCAGAAATTATTTAAAAGTAAAAATATGAATAATTTGATAAAAATTATATATGTAAAAAATATAAAATTATTTAAATGTTTAAAAAAAATTAATTGATTTAAAAACCGGTTTTTAGCATCGGTTTTCGATTTTTAATTCAAACATAAAAACCCGCTATAACCGAAAACCTAGTTTCATCACTAGTCCCAATCCTGTACGTATTGCAGAAGTTTGCTGTATTTATAATTCTCTTTAGAACACATTAACAAACACTTCAAAATTAGAAGCACCAAAGGATGAAACAGTAGCCGCACCAATAACACAAGGTAATGAAACTTACAAAGAAATAGTAGTCGCAATTGCCAAGTTTGAGGCATCCGACTCCAATCAGTTATCCTTGGTTCCAGGTCAACCATTACTAGTTCGTAAGAAAACGGAATCTGGCTGGTGGAAAGGCGAAACACAAGTAAGAAATGGCGTGAATCCCTAAATATTTATTTGCTTGCTTTTCTTTCCAGATTAAAGGCCAAAAGAGACAAATTGGCTGGTTTCCAGGATCGTATGTTAAACCGTTTAAGCCAAAATCCAAGAAATTTTCAATTTCTACAGACAAAAGTGATGCCAACTCAATCAAAAGCAGCGTATCATTTGCTAATAATTTAGTTTTCTTATTCACTTCCTACATTTAATTTTTAGCAATTTACCGTTTTGAAATTTTAAATATCAAATATAAGGGTTCTAGGACAATTGCCCCCTGTACAACTGTCTCTAATATATGCATTTATTTATTGGCTCTTATTAGGAAGCTGGGTGTCACCTGATGATAAGGATATTAAAATATATTTACTTTAGACGTAGAGGAAAAAACTATATTTATTTATGTTAGAAGAGAAAACTAACTAAAGAACTAACTTCTAGCTCCATATATAAACGAATAAATAAATATACATGTATATATTAGGGGCAGTTGTGCCGGGGTAAATTTTCTTGGTAAAAATATTCAGAATAGAGCACTATTAGCATTTCTGAAAACATTTTACTCAGAAAGTTTTACCACATATCAAAACTTTTTTTACGTTTTCTTCTAAATCCTATATGTATGTCCCGTAATAATTAAATTTATCTTATTTTTAAGTCAGATGTATGTCGTTCCGAGGATCCAAAACCTCAAAAAGTTGTCGGAATATTTTCTTTCTCATCTGATGTGGCCGGAGACTTGGAATTCAATGTTGACGATGTGATAACAGTAGTGAACAAAGTTAATGCAAATTGGCTGTGTGGCATTAATGAAAGAACCAAACTTAGTGGTATATTTCCGGCAAATCATGTCAAAAGTATTTAATACTTCAATTGCTCTACATCCACAGCCCAAACTTTAATTTAAATGTGCCTCTTTCCTTCTTGTGTCTCAATATACTTTCTTTTTATTAGTTTCTTGTTATTCCCACTTTTCCTTTCTATCTATAAATTATATATTCAATACATATTCGTTTTACACTTTTTAAAATAAAAAATTTTATTTTAACTTTACGTAGAAAATTTAGCGGATATATATAAAGTTTTTTTAATTAAGAAAATATAGAGTTTAATTGAAGGATATGAGGTTGAGAAGAAGAATTCTGTGCTAAGATAAAAGCATAATGATCTAACAATTGAAAGAGGACTTCTTGTTCGTCTAAGTTTTCAATCTGATTTACGCGCCAAATTTCTTGAGCAGGCATCAACTTGTACATCTCAGACATGAGCTTTACTTCAACGCTCTCAAATCCTATATCGAGAAAGCGATTTTTCTGTTGCATAACATTTCCACAAAAGTCAACTCCCAATAATAAAACATTTCGACTTTTCAAGTTATTAATCATTTGTAGTCCAAAGTTATCTTGCATATTCGTTTGATCCAACGTTAATATTGCAAGGTAGGAATCCTTAAAATATGAATACAACCAATTTAAGAGACTCTGAGATTCCTCAAAATTTAGATAGACAAGAAAGCATTCACAGATAATAAACGTTGCTCTTTCACAATGAGAAAATGAGGTACAGGTAGAAAGTGAGAGTTTCAATACCTCAATATTTGATATGTCAGCAGCAATTAAGTGATATTGTCTAGAGTGAAGATTAGGACTTTTATGAAGGTCGTTTTCACCAGTAAAATCCAAGTAAGAATACATTTTCTCATTTCTTTTAATCACGTGAGACTTGTGAGCCACGACTTCGGGAAAGTCAACATCGATAAATGTAAAAGCGGAAGAGTGGGATCGTAGCTCTGGCATTTCTTTCAACAACCTCCAAAAAAGTGTGTCATATCCACAGCCCAGGTTAATAACTTGACAAGGTGTGCCCGAATTGGCCTTTAAAAAGTTTTGCACGACCGCTTTAATTGTATTAACCCTGCAAAAATGACCAAGCGATATTTCTGGTGTTCTGGACTCCAGCTTTTCTTGGGTGTTACAGAAGTAAGCAACAAAGTCATCGCTTATATAGCCTTTTTGTGTAGCATACGCTTTGCATAGAGTTGCTTCCTGGTTCGTTGAAAGTACACCCTCCCTATTCATCAATGATGATCCTAAAAAATAGAAATTGTAAAGTAAAAGATGTAACGAAATTCTTTATTTAATACTTCTTTACGTTATGCTTCAGAAAAAAACAATTTTGGGACTTTTAACCCAACCATAGAAATCAGACGATATCTAAAAAAAAACGCAGACGATTTATAATCAAAGTCATTTAAAAAAGCAGACCAAGATGAAATTATTTATGTTCCCAAATGGCAGCATTGGGACTTAATGGGTTAATAAGGAATTTGACGTGTAGTGAGATATAAAATCTTCACAACATATCTATTCTTAGCCCGCTTTCATGAAGAAAGCGTATGTGAAAGAACAATCTAAAGGTTTACAAATGGTTCGCTCTGAACACTAGATAATCCTTGCTCTTGGTTTTAATAGGAGAGATGAGTATGTTGTTGTTGCACGCCAGTCTAAGAAATTAAATATATTTTTTTAATTTTTCGATGGGAATATATTTATTTTAGTGGGGCTAATTTTAATGCTCGCATTTATTTTCTTTCTAAGTGATGAAATTTTAATTATTAAAAAATCGAAAATAGAGATTTGAATATATATGCCATCACAATATTTGTTTTGCCTAAACAAGATAAACATGAACAATTAGATTTAAAAACATATATAAAAACATTTTGGCCTTATCTACACGATAGTAAAAATTATTTTTCGAAGAATTAATTTGATTGGTTATGACGAATTTGAAAAATAATTATTTAAAATATTCAATTACACCGAAATTATTAAATTTTTTAGTGAATATTGAGTTTTTCATCTTTGTTAAGCACAAACCATTCAAGCATTTTCTCATATAACCACTAGATTGATATAAACATTTTCTTGCTGTCTTGTCATGTGAGAAAATACTCATATGGTCATAAATTGAAAAAGAGCATCATTTTTTCAGCACTTTCGATTTTCGAAAAAAATAATTTTTTGAGTCCAGAAATATAAAATTTGAGAACTTGTCGCAGTCCACAAAATTGTAAAAATAATTTCAATAATACACACCTTTTATAATAAATTTTTTTAGTATAATCTTTTAATCGTTCTCTAAAAATATATATTTTAAAGGTAGAGAAATTTATTTGATAGAACATGACATGACGAGTAATATTAAATGACAACCATATCTAATCTAAGCTTTCCATGATTCGTGACAAAATAAATGACATCGTTGAGTGCTTGTTCAATTATTTCACTGAGCGCTCTCTCACTGACTGGCTTGGATTCCATTTTACGCGATGCATATTCAAAATGTGGGCCAAAGTTAACAGTAACAGTGGCAGAATTATAAAGTGAAATCGCGGGATAATATATTCCTCGGTTTATATTTGAAAAGGCGGTGCCTAAATTCATTCCATTCTTATAAAATGTTATGGCGCTATTGAGATATGGTTGTAAATTTTTTTCGGCAAGTTCAATTTCATCTTTTTGTTCAAAGTATAAATGGCCTTTAAACTTTATTAGCGGCTCGTTTTTCGGTGTCATTTTGAGTATTTTGGTGGAATCAGTGGGCAAAAGAATCTCAACGCCAAGAACGTCACCTTCTTCAAACCCAGAATCAGTGTAATGCTTGCCTCGACTATTATGAAAGATAGTTCCTTTCTTCGTACGAATAGAATAACTAAATTTGTCGAATCCAATAGGAGCTTGCAAATTACCAACATCTTGACTCCAGCCAATTCGGGCAGCAGACTTTCCAGGGAGCGACACAATCTTACACTCAAAGTACCAAAAACCAGACGAAATGCCGTGCGTAGCGCGAACCATTGTATAGCCTTTGTTCCCGGTTACGCTAAGTCTGTCCTCGCTGAGCTTGAGTTGTGAGCCACGATCATTCAAGGAGAGCAAGACATTTGAAGGCAGCACAGGACGGTATAGAAAGCCGGGAATGGGTTTACCAGCCCAATCCTGACCTTCTTCAAACTCAGTTTTGAAGGGAGCATGAGGATCTATTTCAGCATAAACGTAGCGATAGTTGTCCTTATTGAATGGATACTCGCTTGGGTAAAAGTCTGGTGAGTATGAGAGAGCGCTATTGGCGTTGAAGACTTTCACTTTCTTATTTAAAAGTGGAGAGTCTGAGAGTGGACGCTTTTTGTTCGAAACAATCGAGAATAACGAATTCAATTTTTTGTCATTTTGGGAATCGGAGAGCGAAGAAAAGATAGCTTTCGGAACATCTACTCCGTATGGTGGAGAAATGCAAAATAGGTCGCTTATTTTGAGAGAAAAATACGTATCACACATATGTGACTCATCGGACCGAAGTTTGGAATCAAATAACTCAATGTTTTTCACAAGTTCTTGACTTATTCTACTTTGCCATGCCTCGCAATCATGTTCTTCTTTAACGCCCAACTCAGCCACATGCTTGAGAATGAAGGGGAAAATTTCATTTTCTTTGCTGAAAAATGTTAACTTCTTGTTATTCGTGACTTGCAAGTTTGCTAAAGTGGTGACACACACTTGAATTGGTTCAGCTGAAGTCGTTGCAAAAATTTCACCTTCTTCACAACATTCTTTGCAATGGAAAGTGTAGTTTGTTGGAAATGAAATATTTATACTCGTTACGATGGAAAGGCATGATTTGTGGACCCATCGTAAACACTTTTCGCACAAGTAATCCGGGTAAAATACATTTCTAGTCTGTTGACAGTAATAGCAAATTGTGTTGAGCACGGTTTCACTATTCATTTAAGCCTAAAAGAAATTATTGTTTAAACTTTGTTCAAGCAAACATTACAGAAAACCAAAAAATTTAGCAATTTTAAAACGAAGAATATATTACCATTAGTAAAATATTTGATATTGCGCTTTTAAAATGAGAATTACATTAAAAGAAAAAAGGAGAGGTAGTGACTCCAAAAAAACTTATTTTCATCCATTTTTCAAATATATGAAAACAATGTTGGCATAAATTTCAATTAAATCGAAAAAATGTTTTATTGAATAGAAAATATTTTAAAAAAAAATAATTCCTGTCCTAATTGAGAAAATAAATCGCATTACCAATAAATTGGACAAAAAAATAATTCATCACATATAATATCAAGATTGATTAAAATTTTAGGTTTGAAATTATTTTCTTTGATCCTCTTGCCAATTTTAAGCTAAATATGTCTAATCTATTCCTAATATTTGGGTGCAATAAAAGTAATGGAAAGCAAAACTTTTGTAAAGTAAATACAAATTTAAAATATCTTAATGAATAACTTAATTGAATATAATCTAATTAGAGCATTTCATTACAGAAAAAAGAGACAAGATTTTGATATAAAAATACTTTCAAGAAATCGTCTGCATCAGTTAAAACTGACGATGGGATCAAATGGGTTAAATGATACAAATTTCCACTCAAAAAACAAATTTGAATTAAAAAAGAAAAAACACTTTCTGTTCTGAAGAAGCAGAATCCTTTGGTAGATAACATGTAAAATAAAATTTTAAAGTTTTGGTTTAATGATTAACAATGAAAAATTTGAAGCTTGGAGAAATGCATATTTTTTACCCTGAAGGCAATTTTTGAGGAAACTTTTCAAATCACCTTAATAAATTTTGGAAATAAACACCATCAAAAAATCTATACATATTAAACTAACAAAAATGTTTCAATTTACTTTTAAAAGATAGCGCTCAATTCTTTTAAGATTCAAATCAAAAGACTCTGCTATCTATCTATTGCAGAATAAAATGGAGTGCAAACGTAAAATAGATTTTTTTTTCTTTTACGATGTTCGTTTTAACTAGTTTACTGTGAAGCCGAGAATAAATACTTATCAACCTCAATATTTTCATGGATGTAAGAACATTAACGACATATTTAAGAATTTCCACTTAATATATGATATATATATATTTCGATGAAAGATGAGAATTTTTTAAAAATAAACTTTCTTAGTTAGATTAAATTCTCCTTTCAAGTTTTTGTAACTGTAATCTAAAAACTTTCTATCAATGTTTTCACTTTTTATTTTTTTATATAGAGAGATTTTTTTAAAGTTTATATATTTTTTTAGCAAAAATAGTTTTTTAATTTTTAGTATAATATATGTACTGGAAAAAAATTATTTAGGAGTGCCAATATTGCATGTTAAAAGATATTGTAGAACTCTTACTTATGGATATAACTAAAATCCCCCACCGATTTTTAGCCAAAAAACTTGATACCAAATGTTAGCATAAAAATTTACTAGGCCACTAGGGTATTTTCTGATATATGGTAGGCAGTATCCTTTCGAGTAAAAATGGTTTACATGGTTTTTCAATCTAATACGTCTTTGTTACATTTGATTACGTGGTGGTTGAATTAGACCAGAGGTCTTCAAAGTGGGCGTCGCCACAAATATAATTACCAAATTTTTTTTTATAATATTCAACATTGTAGTTTTACTACTTTAACAACAAAGACATCAATTTTCAAAATAAATTGACAATCAATCTAATTTGAATGATATTGTTAAACTTTATCAAGACAGACAAATAATATAATATTAAGTTATAACTTACGCTTGACGTTTTCTTTTGTCTTATTTCTCGCCTTTATTTATAAACTATAAATTATATGTTTTTAATAAAATCATGTCGCGCTTATATTTTTTTATTTTCAGATAAATTAACGATGTATAAGTGGCTATTAAAACAAGAGAAAAACCTCTGATGATTTGATTGATGCTGGTACGATCGCAACTGGTGCAATATGTTCTAAAACAGAAACAAAAGAAAATAAGCTTTGTAATGTGAGAAAAAGAAAGTACAACGAAATTTATTTACAATTTGGATTTACAATTATTGAAATAAATAATGAACAGCGCCCAATGTGTGTAGTTTGCAGTGAGCAATTAGCAAGTGAAAGCATGAAGACTGCAAAATTGAAAAGGCATCTTGAAACTAAACATCCTTCTTGTGTTAACAAACCCGTGGAGTATTTTGAAAGATTGTTGCAATCTACAAGAAAACAATCAAATATCTAAGCGCATTCTGTAACAAATTTAAAATATTTGCGGGCATCGTATAAAGCATCATATTTGAATGCAAAGGCTAAAAAACCGTTTACAATTGGAAAAGATCTTGCTTTTCCAATAGCCATCAGAATGACCGAAATTCTTATTGGACAAAAATATGCAAAAGAATTAAAAAAAATTCATATAGCAGACACCACAGTAAGCAGAAGAATTTCAAGATTTAGCGAGAACTTATTTTAACAATTATTAGAAAGAATTAAATGTAAATCAAAATTTGCAATTCAATTGGATGAAACAATGGATATCACAAACATGGCACAATTATTAGTGTATGTAAGATATTGCTACCACAACGATTTTCATTAAGATTTACTTTTTTGCAAGCCGCTAGAAGGACACGCTACAGGTGAAGCTATTATTCAAAAAGTAGACTCATTTTTGAAGAAGTCGGATTAAAATGGGCAGACTGTGTTGGAGTTTGCACAGATGGTGCAGCCGCAATGACAGGAAAGAATGTTGGTTTCTAAAATAAGGTCAAATCCGTTTGTAAAAAAGAAGTAACCTTCACTCATTACATGATTCATCGGGAAGTAATAGCAACAAAAAAAATTAGCGAAGAATTGTGTGAAGTGCTACAAGTTTCAGTAAAAATAATCAATTACATTAAAGGCCGTGCTCTTAATACTCGACTTTTTACGAATTTTTGCAAAGAAATGGGCTCAGAATTTGAATCTTTGCTGCTTCACACAGATATTAGATGGTTTTCAAGGGGTGGAGCTCTAAGAAGGCTAGTGACTTTAAAAAATGAAGTCATGTTATTTTTATCAAGTAATGACTCTGACTTGGTAAAATACTTTCACAATGAAGATTTGGTTTCGAAACTTTGTTATTTATCAGACATTCTTGACAAGCTTAATGAACTCAACATATCATCGCAATGTGCAAATAGTAATGTTTTTACATTAACTTCGAAAATTCCACGTTTCATTAAAAAAACTAATGTCTGGTTGAATAAGGTAAAAAAAACACATACAAAGTGTTTCCATGTTTGGAAGAGTTCATGACTGAAAACAAACTAAGTTTTGAAAAGTTTAAATCAGTCATAATGGCCCATTTAATAAGTTTATCAGAAAATTTAAAAAAGTATTTTCTCAAAGAATCAGACGTGAACCAATTTGCTTGGATTCAAAATCCATTTAAAGTTGAGATCGAAAAAGTGAGTAATCTTACAGTAAAGGTTCAGGAACAATTGGCAGAACTTTCTTCTGATTCTTTAAAAATCACGTTTGCTAAAATGAGTCTCATATCGTTTTGGACTGGTCTTGGTTCAGAATATTCAAACTTATCTCAGCTTGCAATAAAAACGCTTCTACCTTTTGCATCAACGTATTTATGCGAAAGTGCTTTTTCGGCATTAACTAATCTAAAAACAAAACATCGAGCAAATTTGAAAAGTATCGAAACCGTATTAAGACCAGCTTTGACAAAGTTAGAGCCTAGATGTAATCTTTTAATAAATTTAGCTGCTATTATCTTTTGCAACTCCTTATTTTTTCTAACATATGCTTATTTTAATCGTTCTTTTTTTTGTGAATTCTTTAAAAGTAAAATATTTTTATTTCATGCTTAGCTAATGTTGATTTTTTAAGGCAATAGATTATTTCGCTGCATTAACTTATTTTTTTATTTATAAAAAAATTTTATGGGTCGCAAAAAAAAAATTTTCAAAAAGGGGTTGTGGAGAAAAAATGTGAAGAGCACTGAATTAGACTATGTCTTGGTTGCATTTGATTACAGCGTTGTTGTATTTTCCGAATTGAACTTTGGGAAATTCTCCCTTCATAGTAAGGAACGTTATTCAGTAAACAAACTAACATATGGCAATCTTATTTCTGTTTTAAAAAAGCTTGTTGTTCAATATGCTTAAAGTTAAGCAAAACACATCTACTACATTTTTCATTCGAAAAATATAATCTAATGAAGTAATTGATTGCAACAACGACGTAATAGATCGAAAAACCCTGCATAACTCAAAGAATAAAATTTTTGCTTTAGAGGAAATTCGAATACTAACACAACTTCCAAGGAAGACAGTATATAAAAAACTAAAAATTTGTGCATTGAATTAGAGAGTTTCCTAGGTTAACCCTAATTTAGAAATTCTTGAAAGAACGATGCATCAAAAGGAAACATGTCTAAAAAGGAGTAATCAATTAGAAATGTTATTACACATAATATAAAAATTTATTTTAATTAAAAAAATTGTGTTAAATTTAAAATGGAATAATTCTAATGAATTCTTACCAAATTTTTTTAATATTACTTATTTAGGGTAGCGTTAAAGTTGATCAAAAAGAGTTTCAATGGAAATCAAAAAACGCATTCTACAGAACTTTTTTTAAATAAAAGCCATATAAGAACTCTGTTATGAAAAGTTTTAAAAAAATATCAAAATATTTATTTACATTTTTGTAAAACAAGGATCAGGCTAAATCATGCTATTTTTTACAGGTAAAAATATATAATTGCAATTTTTTATGTATTAATACACACCAAAATTGCCTTACTCAGAAAACTATTCTAGCTTCGAATGTATATCTAATGAAATTATTATTAGAAGTTGCAGCAGTTTATTTATACATAATATATATCGACCTCTATCAATCTCAAAAAATATTGATTTATTTCTGGAAAAATTTTCAAGATTTATTACATCGATTGATAATACATTATAATAAGTGATTTCAATATCAATTTACTGAATATTGATATTGATTACAAAGTATATGACTTCATATTTTAATGTCTGGCATTATGAAACCAACTAATACTAAAGCTACAAGATCAATCTCTAGCAGTTTGATAGAAAATATACCTATTGCTAGAGCCTAGATATACCCCTTTTATATTTCCTACTATACTTTCAGACCATTATCCTATCATCATCTCTATAGATGAATTAAAAGACAATTTTAAATCACGAGTTTGAAAAGTTTCTCATAAGTTTTCTTTTATTAGTGATGTAGATAATTTTGATTAGAATAGTTATCTGTCTTCTTTTTATGATTATCCATACTGTTTGGCTATCCTAACTTAGTTTACTCAAATTGAGGGGCGTAGCGAGAAGGAGGGCAGCCCTCTCCCAATTCCTCTTATGCCCCCCCCCCCCGATTTCCTATTATTTTCTTCCTTTTTTACATTGCTTGAATCACCGACTTCATCTTGTTGTGATTAATGCTTTGATTTCTGTATATGAAGTTTCAAGAATACTGTGTGTAAGCTCATTTACAATTTTATGAGAAAGCCTAATGTTGGAGAAATATATGATGGAGGGAAAATTCAAAGGATTATGGATCCAAGATGGACAGGACATTTTGATTCAATTAACTCTTTGGTCAAAAAGTACAAAAATCTTTTATATCTTTTTGAAGAATGTTCTTTATCCGATAATAATCACGAACTCAGTATCGAAGCTCAAAGTCTCTCGATGCTAATACAGAAAAAACAGTTCATAACATAACATAAAATATTTTATTAAGCAGTTGTTCAAACCTATGAAAATTGTATCTAAAAATAATAACTTCAAATAATGAGATATTTGAGTTTTCATAAGACGAAATATCACTAGTGTAAAAACTTGAGATGACTCCAATGAAAGTCTAATCTATTTTTAAATATATTTAATGTTGGTGCATCGACAATATTTTGAGGTGAAAACAGTTCATATTTGTTTCGAATCTCCTGTTCAAGGTCCTTAATATTTTAATTCCTATTAACACTCATGCACAGTTGCTTAGACTCATATATAAAAAATATTGTTTCTGATGAATTGGTCAAGAAATTTTCTAACAAAACAAGAAGAATTCAACTTTTATGAGAGAGCATGTAATTTTTCCAAAATGAGATAAGTTTTTTTTCTATAAATAATAGTTTTATTTATTCATTACTTATTTTTAAAAGCATTAAATTGCCCAATTTTAAATCAAAATATTCAGGCCCCCTTAACTTCCCCTTGTGCCCCCCAAATTCCCCTTGTGCCACCAAACTTGCCCTTGTGCCCCCAACTTCCGATTTCTGACTACAGCCATGCTTCAATTTATTCTTTTAAAATCTATCAATTTTTTTTTTCTCATTATTCTTTTTCTTTCCTACTTTAGTGAGAAATTATCTTTTTATACCACCATAATGCATTGCAATACTATCTCTTTCACCCTAGATGATTATTCTCTTTATTTCCTCTCCTTTCAAACAAATTAATATTTCAAATTACTAGATTTTAATAGTAACTATTCAAATTTAGTCTGTCTTCTTTATTTTTTACTTTCTCAAATCTTTAATTTATATAATATATATGTAACTCTTTTAATTTTCCTTCTACCTTGAAATATACTTTCGAATACAGTGAGATTATATGTTCCTCTTTTTTTCCAACCTGCTTATTTTCATCCACTACAATCCCTACTAACTCATAAAGATAAGCTCTAAAATAGCTTATCTCTTATATACATACACCCTTTTGACTCTTCTTTTTCTACTCCAATGTTTACTTTCCAAGCCAACTCTGATGTTTACAAGAATGGATTTTCCACCATCAACGTCTTCCTTAGTCCAAATACAATGTTATATCTTACCCTATTCTAATCTTAATAAATTTAATCAACTTTCTTTTAATTATTCAATCATGTGAGGTAACTTTAGTTTGTTTTTAAATAAATCCTTTAATCTACTCCATTTGTTAATTTCAGTAATTTTAAAAAATTTGAGTATATTCAAACATTAAGAACCTTTTTTTATTTTATTATTATTCTTGAAATTTTTAAATTATTTTTATCGCTTTAATAATATTCAATATATCGCATGGACATTTTTATTGTCATCTAGGCGGTCCTGGCAAAATGAGCTGACAGAAAAGCTTACAAGAAAAACTTTAATAACTTTTAAAATAATCAATGAATTGACTTGAAATTTTAAATACTAATAAAACATTATAAAATATATAATTTTGTAAAGTTACATAAGAATCTAACCAATAGATTTGATATTATGATCACTCAAAATTCGGAAATTTTTTCGGTAGCCATTTTTAATGATAAAATAAGCTGACAGAATTTATAGCCATTTTATCGGTTTTTTAAAAATGGAGATTTTCGTAATTATCTTATTCCTTTGATTTCAAATTTCATTTCATTTTTACTACTCGTAAGTTCTCTAAACAATCTTTACAAGTTTTTTACTTTCGTAGATGTAATTAAGAATTTTAAAGCCTATTTAACTTTTTAAATAAACTATGCTCTAATATTTTATTTTTATCTTATAGTTTTAATATTGATATCACATATGACATTTTTAACTTCCAATTTTTATATGAAATTTTTTTCTATCTTTTCGTTTTGTTATTATCTTCACACATGTGAAATATTAATATTTTTTAGAACAGATTTTTACCTTTTACAATTAAATTCTGTAAGATAATTATTTTCTTTTTATTATCTTCTCACATGTGAAATATTAATATTTTTTAGAACAGCTTTTTAACTTTTACAATTCTGTAAGATATTTTTTTGTCATTATCTTCACACATGTGAAACATTAAAATTTTTTTTAGAACAGCTTTTTACCTTTTACAATTCCGTAAGATAATTATTTTCTTCACACATGTGAAATATTAATATTTTTTAGAACAGCTTTTTACCTTTTAGAATTCTGTAAGATAATTATTTTCTTTTTGTTATTATCTTCACACATGTGAAATATTAATGTTTTTTAGAACAGCTTTTTACCTTTTACAATTCTGTAAGATAATTATTTTCTTTGTGTTATTATCTTCACACATCTGAAATATTAATGTTTTTTTAGAACAGCTTTTTACCTTTTACAATTCTGTAAGATAATTATTTCTGTGAAATATTAATATTTTTTTAGAACAGCTTTTTACCTTTTACAATTCTGTAAGATAATTATTTCTATATTTTCGTTTTGTTATTATCTTATGTGAAATATTAATATTTTTTTAGAACAGCTTTTTACCTTTTACAATTCTGTAAGATAATTATTTCTATCTTTTCGTTTTATTATCTTCACATGTGAAATAATAATATTTTTTAGAACAGCTTTTTACCTTTCTATTCTGTAAGATAATTATTTCTATCTTTTCGTTTTGTTATTATCTTATATGAAGTATTAATATTTTAATAATTAGTTTGAATTCGATCTTTCATTCTCTTTTGGATCTCATCTTACATCAGCATGTATTGTCATTTCCAATGATCATTACATCCTATAATGCGATCATCATACTTTGAAATAGTTTATCCTAAAGATATCCTGAATTCCTATATTTTCTATTATCATGGAAGAATATTCAAAATGAATTAAATAAACATTTTCCTATTCTTGTAGTAGTTAACCCATGTATGCGCAATTTTTCTTTAATAAACGCAAACGATAGTTTTTTTCATTGTAATTAATATGAATTTCGAAAATCCTCTTCTCGTCCTGGGAATAAATTGGTAAAGGTAATGTAGTTTGATCTATATTATTTTGAAATGTGCTTAGGGTTAAAATCAATCTAACATTTTACCTTCTATGTGCTACATTAACTATTTATTTCTGGAAATTCAAATGATGAATTATTATTCTGAAAAAAATTTCCAGTGTATTGGCTATTTGCATCATTTTTTCTTAAAATTTAGATTTTTTAAAAAATGTTAAATATGATGATAAAATAAATTGGACAAACTTTATGATTTCACAATTTTAATTTAATCTATTTCTATAATTATTTTATACGCTCTTATAAAAATTTCTTTGCATATCTTATCTCCTTCAAACTGCATCGCCTTGACGTGGTGAAGGAGCTTATACCGGTATCGGTTACTAAATGATGCAGAAATGAAAATCTTTTTAATTCAAATGTTATAATTTTACAACTATTTTTAGACATGACACAATGGTTATCTTGTAGACCATAATTTCGAAGATTAAGAATTGTAATGATTATTACTTTGTATCAATAAATAACTTCGATGTTTTTGAATTTAACTCTTTAACCGGATCTTCCCTTTCTAACTTTCACAACCAGTTCATCCAAGCTGGGATTGACAATCTCAATTGCAGATTTGACTCCAAGTTGTTGAATGACTGTGTGCACTTGGATTCCAGAAATTGGTCGAAAAAGTAAGAAGAATTGGTAACTTATGGAGACACGGAAATGATCGATGTGGCTCGATTTTTCAAACAAGATGTGATGTCCGCTGTATCTGCCTTTCGAGATTTCAAATGTGGATATTTATCAACTGACTATGAAAACTTTTTACAAGTTATTAATATATTCCCTGTTTCCACGGCTGAATGCGAACGTGGGTTTAGTTCGATGAATGACATCTGCACATCAGAACGTAATCAGATGAGTGTACGCGCATTTGATGCTGTTCTTTTTCTGAATAACAATGGACCCCCTATTTCACGGGTAGATTTTACAAAATACGTTCAAAACCATCGATCTTCAATCAGCCAGGATCGAAAGACAGATGATATGTGTGCAGTGGCGGATCGAGAAATTTCTTATAGGTGGGCCGAAATCTATAAATTTTTTTTGCAATTTTGCTAAAAGTCTTCAGAGAATACGACAGCTATGTTATGTCTTTTAGAATCACAAATTACTTATGTTTTCATATTTATAACATTATTTTACCATGAATAAATTGCAAAATTTTATTTTTTATGCATGTAAGGGTATACATTATTAAGGATAATTTTCGAAGCCATTTTTCATAAGGGGGGGAGGGGGGTAGGCCCATGAGGCCCCCTTTGGATTCGCCAATGTGTGTGTGCCTTGTCTTCAGCACCTACTTTTTTCAACAAAGTGAATTTCGAAGAATTTTTCGCTACCATTTTTTTATGTTAAAATAAATTTTAAAATTGTTTTATTGTAAATTGTAATTCTTTCTATCGAGTAAGTAGGCCATTCAATAATATAGCCTAACTCTTGTA